>JAPYYV010013285.1:0-15318 GCA_030522625.1 Copidosoma aretas
CCGATCACAATCCCCACGCCCCCCCCCCCCCCCCCCCCTTCCCCCCCCTGCACGCCCGCGCTCGCGGAAAGGGGGGCCCCCCCCCCCCCCGCCTTCCTCCAATTTGCTCGGTCTTTATCCCCCCATGATACACAAACCTCCGCCGGCGTTCGCTGGACCGAACCCCCCTCCCCCGGCCGAGCGACTCTCAACGGGGGAAACAAATTATACATCCCGCCCGGCGCACGGAGCAGAGATGAAAATCCGCCTCCCGGTCCCCCCCTCTCTCGCGTGTCGCCGAGAAACACACGCCCCGTGCCACCCCGTACGTGGAAAAGCGGCGGCTCCTGGCAGCGCATCACGGGCACGTCGTCGGCGAAGCTTGCGATGAAAGGTTCCCGCGGCAGAACGATCGGGCGCGAAGAATCGTCGCGAGTCCGAGTGCGGACGAGTCTCGCTGCGTCCGTACGTTTCCCCCTCTTTCGTCGACGCTCCGTTCGCATTCTTCGCTTCGGCGGGAATTCGAACCGTAAGGGAGGCGCGCCTCTTTTCAGGGGAACGCGGCTTTTCGAAACATCGTAGTTTCGCGATATTTCGCCCTGCCTCGATGATAACAACAAAATTACAGCGGCAGCGGCGCGGCGACGGGCAATGCTCCAACAGTCGAGTTTCGCGGGGCGGGGCGCTCGGGGTATTGTTCAGACGGGAGTGTTGAAAAAAAAAGAAAAACGGGGACCCTGGGCGTTTGGCGAAATTTGTTGACAGGGAAGAGAAGAAAGGAACAAAACGGGGGGGGGGGGGGGGGGGGGAGACAATGGTAGCGGCGGCGACGACGACGGATTTAGCTTCAGACAGACCGGGGATATAATTATCGCGGTTAGAGATGCATCGGCTGCGAGCGATCGTTGGGGACGGATGGACCGAGGCTCTGATTGCTGGATTCAGCGTTCGCAGAGCCCGATATCCGCGCTGCCTGTGCGCGTCTGTACGTTGGCTGCGGCTGCGGTGGTTTGCACCGACCGCGGCTGCCTTCCGTCCCTTTGGCCGGGGCTGCTTTTGCACCGGCTGTGTGCATGCTGTTGCTGTGCCGCGGTGGATTGCGAAACGTTTGGGGGGGTACTGCGTAAGATGCGTGGAAAATGAAGAAAAAAAAAAAAAAAAAAAAAAGTCTATGCTAATTAAAGTCCATGATGAATTAAATGAAACGAACCAAAAACGAATGGAATCGTAACGCTGCTGAATATCTTTTTTTTTCAAGTAACTTTTGATTTAAACTCCATAAGACTGGTGATACAAATTATTGGAACTTTCCATGATGTGTAAACATGCGAATGATTTTATTGCAATACTGCCAATCATATCGATTCAAAATCGTCAAATTATTTTTCTGATAGAGAAAAAAAATTAAACTATTATTGTATTTCAGTTGTTATTGTAATTTAATTGTATCGTGTCCGTTAACTTTTTAAGAAAATAAATCAGTTGGGCTGAGAAATGAAGTAATTGATTCCTGAAACAATTCTAAACTATGGTACGACTGTATGAAACTAGTTGAACTAACAGTCAGACTTGGTAGGGATGCTATTTTTACCATTATGTTCATCAATAACTGATTTTTTGTTAAATATCCATTCAACGTCAAGTGAAAACTAAAAATATTACAATCAAAGGGTGCAATAAATCACGGTCTATAGAAAAAGTCGTATGGTTGTGTACTTTGCTCATATTACCGAGGGATTTTAAAATCAAATCGTTTGAGCTTTTGATTAGAGAAAAAGCAATTAAACGTATACCTACATCGGCACATTATACAGCGATGGAAGCACGAATTCAGGATCAAAGAGAGCCAAGTGGAAGGGGAGGGAAAGACTTTTGGGATTCGAGATTAAAAATTTCAATGGACCTTTGATTGGAGAAAAAAAAAAAAAAAAAAAAAAAAAAAAAAGCACAAGTAAAAGGCACACGCTAGCAAATCTTCACCGAATCGATATAATTAAAATTCGAAATTCACACAGACTCCGAAGCTCGGGAGACCCAATGAAGAGATATTATCGGTGGTCCGAAACGTAATTAGAATTCGGGTACAATAAAGAAAGTAGGAGGGGCACAATCAATAAGCCATCATATTAAACTAATAAATTGAATTCGCGATGCGCGCAGTGATTAATTCGCCCAGTTCGATCATACTATGATAACAAATAAGGTTTATTCGGCGTGATTTCGACGATCGTCTGTATGTGACTTGCAAACTTTCGACGTTCAGGTTTATCAGCAGTTTCACCAAAAATCATCCGTTGTATAGGGGAATTTCAGATCAAAAACATCCAACTGTATGACCGAGAATTGACAGTGACTTTTTTGGTTTTTCCGACACCTCGAACTGTGAATATTCTCAGAATTGCAGTAGTTCTTTGAAAGTCGTTTTCACTCATGCAAATATACATGTAATAAGTACAGAGAAGACTTCCATGAGGAATGAATACAATTTTTTCAAACATAGAGTATGCGTCTGCCTTTAAAAAAAAAACCACCATGTATTTGTATTGTACATCAATATTGAATCATTTTTCTCGATTTTTCTTCTTAGGCCTGTGTTCAAAAGGACTTGATTTTACCTACAGTCAACACGATCACACGACAGCAAGGGGAATAAAGATCAAGACTAGAATCAGCCAGTAACTGCAGTGCAGGTCCTGCACTTATACTATCACGAGCCCGTCACCCCAAATACCTGACCCACTCGACAAGACAACGGAGCTGAGTTCAAAACTTACAGTTCAACTTTCAAATTATCAAAAGTAATCATCAATTCATAAAGTCTTAAGATAAAAGATTGAGTGTCACGTGACTGAAGTCTTTTTATTCGTTCTGTGATTGGTCGAGACCGGCTGAGGGCGGGGAAATTTAAAAACGAGATTTTGAAAAATTGAACGAATGATAATTCAAATTAAAAAAAAAAAAAACTAACTGTTATAAAATAGCTAATCATTTTATTTTTCTTCGAAAATAATGGAAATCAATATGGATAAAAAACAAAATCCAGAGTACAAGAATAAAGTAGGCTTGTCGCCGGTGTCGTCGTGGTCGCATTCTCGCGAGTCATAAATTTTATTTCGAAGAGGAAATTCACGATAATAATGCATAACCCATCCAAATCCATCGGAATTTCGCACGGCGTTGAATTTGTGCAACGATTTAATGTCAAAAGTATCTCCAAGAGAATAAAAATACCGCACACACCTGCAACGCGTACCCAAATAATACCAAGAAAAGGGTCGCGGAGGGAATGAAGAGAAAAAAAAAGAAAAGAACGGTTTTCGATGCCTCGTACTTCAAAGGCCCATTCTCCGAGCTTTCGAGAATACACATCGTAGGTACATATATATCCGAGACGGAAGACGCGTGGTGGGTGGTGTGTGTATATAGGTACACGGTACACATTATACGTATAATATACATTTGTCGGCCGTCTCTCTCGAGTCGCGCTCACGTCGCTGCTTTTGCGAGGCTTTTAACCTAATTTGCGAGCCCAGCGCTGGAGCGACGGAGAACCGAGCGAGAGAGAGAGAGAGGGACACTCTCTTCTCGCAAAGTAACTGCAGCAGACGAAGAACGCGAGTCGTGCTTTATTAATTATCAGCGCGGCCGATCCTTCCTCTCTCACCTCGTTTTTCTTTTTTCCATTTTTCGCAAAGGTAAATCGACCGACGTCACGAATTATTCACCGAGGAGGTTGCTTTTTGCGGCACAGCTTGTCAGGGTTGAATCGTCACGGAGATAAGCGGTGGAAATGCTACTTGGATACGTTAATTGTTCGAGTATTGTACTTGCTTGGGCAAGCTCGAGGGAACGGGGAAGCGATATTGTTAAACGACGCGTAAAATAAAAAAACTTTTCGAGCCGTGAAATGGACTAATTTAATGATCAATAATGCGACGAAATCCCAGGTTACTGGCTATGGCAAACATTTTTTCTTTCCGTAGATGGCGTGTATATGATGCTCAAAACAACAATGCATCCACGAGCTACACTTACAGAAGTCGTATGGAATTGTGAAGGCGTTTGCTTTACTACCGCTTCAACGTGTCGACGCAGTATTCTTGTTCATCAGTTACAACATTGAACATTTACCAACAGAAAGGTTTCAGCAGTGATCAATCGTAATAATTGGTGCGATTGTTCAAGTAATAAGTGAAAAATAAACGTCGAAACAAATTGTCGACGATATTTCATTAAATTTAAGCATACATTTTATCCAATCACAAACATTTGTGATGACTCGTCTTTGGACAGCCCGATGATATTTTGAAGTGATGGTTGGAAATGTATGGAATTATATAGTAGCGGGTAAATTTTTTTCACGTAAAAAAACTTGAAACTTTTTGAAAATTAGAACGAAGAATATAGACGTGAGAAAAATAAGTGGTCGAGTGAACATACTTTAAAATCTCTCAACTTGGGTCGAAAAAAATTCTCAAGAAACAGAAGCAAGGAAATTCTGAAGTTTAACCGAGATTTGAAAACCAGATTAACCAGATAATCTCACCATATTTTGAAACAACTTGCCTTTTTCAGCGGAAAAATAGCTATAGAACGAGTCATCCTCATCCCCAAAGCACAGTACCATTTTAAATAACTAAAAGAGGTGTCAAGAAAACCAATGAGATGGCACCTGTTCGGCAACACTGATAGCATATACATATAATTAACTAAAAAGGTATCCGGGTTCCATTTATCGCTGCGACGTGTGTCCACGATTTTGCATCACACCTTACGGTCGAAATTCACAAACATGCCAGCAAACACTTTCATAATTGTTTTGCTCGATGAAGCACAAGCGCGAGGCTCATCGTTAGTCACGCAGGTCCACGTAGCATGGCTTAATAAATTTACTCTAAGGTCTCGTGTAGACTTATCGCAATTAACATTTTGACATTGTCTCTCTGGAGAATAGCAGTGCGTATACAATTAATAACGTTTTATAAACATATCCCATGATACATTTGTTCAGCCACGAAGTCTCATTGTAACATTATAATTGTGACAGAAAAGTTTTTCAATAAATCTTTTGTAAACTGATTGAAGTTTTGAATATCCGTATCCAATTAAAATGGTTCACCTCGTTCAAATTAATCACCAACATTTAAATTAGACGTATTATATTGCGACGCCAGTGCACGAAGCGTTACATGGTGAGTATGGTTTGATTGATTTACTTGATTAACGTCCTTGTTCGTGTACTTCCAAGGTTATTTTAAAAAACGTTTAAATAATTTAATAATTTTTTGAAAGTTCCAAAGTATTAACTATACACAAGGTTATCATAAGAGATAATTTTTTTTTTAAAGAAGATCAATAGAATCACTTTGAAACGTGATTTCAACATTGGCGCACTACTTTTAGAGATTTTCCTGTTGCGATAAACTAGCGCAATCAAGCACAATATCCAAAACAAAATCTCGAATCCAGAACTTTTGCGACTGGCCCGCGTACTCCCGTGGATTCGCAACTCAATACGTGCTTTCCACACGCCCCTCCGGCTCTCTGTTTTCAACCCCACGTGTGCGACTAAATCCCAAAAAATCTCCTCCGCGGCCTGTGCACTTCTACCGCGGGAGCAAATAATGCGATCCGCTCGCAAATTAACCGCTGATCAGTCGTCTCGCTCACGGCGTTCTTTGACCAACCGCAGGACGTGTACACGAAACGAAAATGACCGAGCTGTCGGTCAAAGCTCATTCGACCACGGGGTACACAGAGAGCACGACTCCCTGCATTTTTTTTTTTTTTTTTGGTGAAGTCTTTTTCCTCGTTTTCACAAAAGAACGCTCTCTTTGCTCGCGCATTTAATGTACACGTTGTACTTGAGTACGATGGGAACGCACTCCGACAAGAAACTGCCTTTGATCCACTCTCGAATCGAAAGTTCGTACGGCCGAGACGAAAAACACCCAATTGCCTTTGATATATGGACAGGGAAGGCGCAAGCATATTTATTACGACCCCATGACAACGCGAATGAATATTCCATAGAGGCACCGAAACACGGCTGCTAAATACATCAGCGCAAAACCCATCATCAGTTTTCACCGAACCCCCGGCCCTTGCGGCGAAGCGAACGCACGACAACCCCATACATACATATACAAAGACACACACGCATATAATATTCTGCGGGAGCTCATCACTAGCGCGCGACACGCGTCGTCCTCCCCCTGTACAATATTATAATATCATTATACATACGCACCGGCTCGCAAACGAGAGATGCGTGCGCGGGTACAGGCACGCAGCAGCAGCTGGTCGGCAGCGATAAGTCAATTTGCAAGGTCACCTATATACAGCTCAGCGTTGCGTTATCTGGGCGCGTGTGCAGCGTGTACAGTTTATTTACTGTTTATCCATTAATTGAAGGATTTTACAGGGAGTTCGGACATTACGATCATTACAATGATTTAGCAAATTATACATGATACATACAATTAAGGTGGTTCGTGCGTGAAAATATTGTCGTCAGAATGAAATGAAATTTTGTGAAATTGTTTATTGGGTTACCATACGATTTCATTCAAAATTTCAGTAAAATCGACCGCATAAAACTCGAGAAAATGCTTTTTTAAAAATGCTGTCTTAACACAGGCTGTTATGGAGAGGAGTAAATTTTCTACGTTCTTTACGGGAAATAAATATTTTTTCCCGTCAGAAACGAATAAAAAACTAATACAATGAAGCTCGTGAAATTTCGAAGAGATTGGTACATTGGAAAACGTGAATGACCGTCTAATTCAAAAGATATTGATGAAAATGCAATCGAACATTTGCACTTCATTGTCTGTAGAAATTTTTAGGTTAAGTGCAATGTAAAAAAATCGTTTCTAGCAACTTTTGTTCGAAATATTATGATTAGAAATTTGATAATAGTGCTTTATTTCATTCAATGATTGATATTTCATGACATTTTTATTAGTTTCGCCAACTTTAACGAAAATTAAATTCACAGTCGCACATTTGACTCGGAAGTCGCGCATGAACCACCTTAAAATTACATACTCTTGCTACAATTACATCCCTTGATACTATCATTGCTTGGTGTCTCTAGTAGCCCCTCGGATGTACCCATGGGTGTACGACCGTAAGTTATGATGCATATGATCGTGCAAAATGTGCAATGAATAATTAGATGAATCAAAAATGCTGTGCTGCTCGGTGGACAAGTGTATACCTGACAGAGAGCGAATGAAACAAACCGATGCGACGAACATCAACTCTGAAAATTGAGTCGACTAGGAAACGAACCGTGAACAGTGTATAATATACGTGTACGCATAGGTGCCCAGCTATTGGTGGCAAGCTCGGTGTCTCGCTGCGTTAGCGAGGTTAAGCGCGCGCTTTGCTCCGTTCGAGGAGGAATTAACCTACGAGCTGCAACAACGGAGCAGCATCAGGGCCGAATCGCTGAGGGAAGAAGAAGAACAAGCTGGCTGCACAAGGGAGGGGGGGGGGGTCGGGGGTGAAGGGAATAATTAAGGCGCGAAGCTAATACGCGAGTAGCTGTGCTGGGAGAGGAGCTCCAGTGGTGCTTGCTCGTGCATGGTATACGCTCGGGTATACGTTATACGTAACGTGAGCAGGTGGTGGCAAGTTCTCGATTTTTCGGGTATCGAATTTTTTTTTCGTCGGTTCTGACAAACCAGTTATTGTTCGAGAAAAAAAAATTATCTCACGCGTTAAAGGGCAACCGACTGTAAATGTACATTTTACGGGCCATTAACGTATGCTTCGATGTGGTAAAAAAAGGAGTTCTTCATGTCTGTATACCCTACCATGGTTACTTATGCTCTACTTGCTGAAAGGGCCAAAAATAAGGACCGCTATGGAATTCCATACCACTTTTACCGCAGGCATGGAAAATCACATACCTTCTGTATACTCAAGTGTCCATCCCTGCAGCGTAAAGGTCCATTTTCACGCTCGGCCGAAAGCGGCAGAAAAATGACGTCACCCATGTTAAATCAAATGGAGGGTCAGTGGAAGGGGAAAAAAAGCCGCTTTTTTTTTGGCAAGTTCGACACTGTTGAACTTTTTCCGCCGCTTTCGGCGGAGCGTGAAAATGGACCTTATGGTGCAGAGACACAACAAGTAGTACAGTCAAGCGTTTAGTCAGCCGGTTTGTATACGTTTACTATGGTTATATAGGTACGTGGTACAATATAATATGTATTATGTTGGAGCAAGAATCGTCAAGGAAGAGTGTAATAGTTCCGTTTCTACTTTAGGTTTATATACATGCGTATATACGTATACACAAGCAGACTTTGAAGCAACGTCATATTTGCATACGCGTGCCTTGCTTGTGCCACAGATTTTTTCAGGCACAAAGATGTTTACAGGTACAGTAAGCTCAATTAGTATCTACAGTATAATATTTATCTTCTCGTCCGTCAGCAGTGATCAAATTTACCTTATATTATTTATTCCAAACGATTTTTCGTCATACACACTTGTATTTTGTCCCGATTCTTCACGCAAAACTGTAAGTAATTTACAAATGTTATACTTTTTAAATGTAGCCGAAAACGCGTTATTATTATTATTAGCGCCATACTATTATTATTATAATACTTCTTACGGTTTTATTGCTTTCGATTTAACTATTTGCGCACATTACACACGTATATCTTGTTGGTACAATTTATTTTTTGCAAAATTTTATGCTTATGATACTTTTCTTTAAACTGCGTCTAGTGGTATTTTTCTTTATCATATGGCCATTTTTACTACACTTTAACTACATGTAATTAGATTCAAAATTGTACTCATTATTTACCTGTTTAATAATTATACCATAATATATTATAGCCTCCATTGTACTTTATCGCTCTGTAAAAATTTTGTCCTTATGTTTCATTTGTATATACCCTTTTGCCATACGGACGTGACGTCCTTGGTATGAATAAACGAGATTAACTAACAGTATAATTTCGAACACGAGACAATAAGTTGAGTTGACGATCAACTATTTGGGAGTGATATTATTGTTCGACCGTTTGAATGATATTCGGAAATAATAAGATTGGAAATGGACGGTGGCTGCAGCAGCGTTTGGAAAAGAGGTGCAGAACGCGCACACGCGTCAATCAAACTCGGGTCGTCTGGTCTGCAGTCTGATTTCCAGTGCACGGTATTTAATAGGATTGATACCCGCTCCAACTGGGCTAGATTTCCGCGCGAAATTCCGTTCGTCCTCGTCGTCGCCGGCGCTGTCGGATGCACTCGTCCTTGCGGGGGCTGCCTGACGAATTAATCGTTGCATCGCCGTCGGTTGCCCCGACGTGTTGCCGAGTAGCGCGCGGAGATAAGAGGTACGGGAATTTTCGCTGGGAAAATGGTGGATATGTTGGGGCGCAGCAGGAGTAGCAATATTTTTTTCCAACAGATCGATGGGAAAACCATCTTGGGAATTTTTTTGATTTTTACAGTAGAACCACGATCCCTTTTTTTTCTCCAGTGCGGAAAAATTTTTGAAAGTACCTTTTTCGTCATCAATGGGTTTGATATTTGTCCAAGGGTACTTTGAAAGGACTCTCAAGAAGTATCTTTTGAAAACTCGTTTGCTATTGAACTCGCAACTGAATCAAAAATTAATGCGCGATTCCTTGTTCGAATGACACGAATAATAAATTACATTTCATATTGCATCATGAATTCTGGATTTTTTCATCTCAATGATTGAAAAAAAAAAAATTATACTTTTGAGCATGGGAATTTAAGTGTACCTTAGTTTTCATGTTGAAAATCCCTTTGACCTGTCTTTCTTCACACAAGTACCACGTTCGAGAGAGATTCCCGTCGAATTGAAATCCATCAATTTTGCAGTCGCTTTCATCAGTCCTTACTCTTCATCGACGACTCGGGCAAAGAGAGCGCGCTATTTCGAACAAATAATTGTTCCCCCCCTAATTTCTCTACTGTCGTTCCCTTTGAGATGGAAAAAATTGCACAGACTCGAATAAACTTTCCAAATTTGTACCCGCTCTTAGTAGGTACAATCACCATTCCACAAAGCCCTGCACCACTACACGAGCATTCGATTTTCAAACCACCAAAGCAGATTCTCGGAGACACCGCGGCTTTCCTCCCCAACAAATCAGAGGTATCCACCCCCCCGAGGCATGGATTCTTATACGTGCACGTCTGCATCAGGCGTTTTTCCGATACGCAGTACCAATATTATATATACACACGGTAGTACACGCGGAGTACAATATCAGAATCAGGGAGCGCCAAGTATATCATTGTTACCGTCCCCAGCGCCCGTCGTGCTGCTTCAATTCGAGAGAGCCCCATCCACCCCCGCCCGTGCACCGCTGGAATCGGCGCATTGTTAGCGTCAGAGTGCGGCGTTATACCGTGCATGCGCGGATATACAAATAGATATTATAATACACGCACTTACTGGCAAACTGCCGTGGTGTGTGCGTAATATGTACATGCACGTAATACCCGCAAAACGCACCGGCGGAGGTAATAACGCGGTGGTTATACCCGTAATAACCCCCCCCCCCCCCCCCGCCTCCCCCCCCCGTCACCCCGGGGGCCGGGGGGGCCCCCCCCCCGAACCCCCCCGCCCGCCCGCGGCGGCGGGGGCTAGGGGGGCTCACCGCACGAAACCATCCCGCGATTATTGCGGACTCGTCTCCCGCCCTCCCCGGTCAATATCGTACGAGCGCCGTGCGGGCTTACTTCGTGTGAACCCTATGAAATTCGAACATTTGACTCCTACTCGGTTGATTCGACAACTTAACCTCTCTCTCGTTGGTGAATTTCATATACTTCGCGCGGTTTACCGGTCGAGCCACGGTGTTTTCATTCATAGATACGTCGAGTATATCGTGTACCGTGACGCACGGAACGTGCGGGGTAAGGGTACTTAAGTTCCAAAGTCGCAAGAGAAGAAACCTCGGGAAGCTGCTGTTCGTCGATCCTCGTTTGGTGTACGTAAAACGTGTAAGAAGTGGTGGTGTTGGTGGTTCCATTGGTCGGTGGATCGGTGGTGGAACGCCCGCGGGTCATTCGGACTATACTCGGTCGAAGGAGGAGGGGGTTAATTAGCAGTTTCGTAATTATCCGGGAATCGGCGGAGAATGGGCTGGGGAAGGAGTCCGAGAACGGGGCTAATTGAGTTTCGCTGGGTTTCTGCGTGCGCGGGTGTTATTCGTGGGTGCTGGTATTGCGATATTGATCCAGGGGTGGGGGAGAGTGGCTGAGGGCGTTGCGGGGGATTTTGTTTTCTGTTGCGCTACCGAGATTTTGCACGTATATGTGCATACGTATGATGTTTATTGGCTGGCTGGTTGGCGGATGTATATATTATATATTGCACAGTTTACTGGTTAACAAGTTAACAAGTCATACACTTATTATTTGTAAAAATTACACAAAATTTGCGTACCTCCGTACACAACATAGTTGTACTTCGTATACAAAGTTTCTGTATTAGATATGAGTACAATGGCTAAATAACACAAAATTTGTCCACTTTTAACACGAAATTCGTGTAAAATATAATTTACACAAAACGCATGTAGTCTGCTCAATTTCAAACAGAATTTTTCTGTTGAAATTCTGTTTGAAATTGAACAGATTCCGAACAGTTGTATAAATTAATAAACACCAACGATTAATTCGAGTGGACGTAGGATGGAAAAACCAGGCCAAAATGTCATTACGTAATGCGAGGTACTTAAAATTTTCATTTTGAGCAGATTATACTGCCTATGTGTTGACTTGTACTGTATTTTCCAATAATCTAAAACAGCTAGCATACTGTATAATCGTTCAGGACGATAAAAAAAAAAATTCCGAAAGTGTGCAAGGCGTTCTAATCGTGAAGCATAGTTTTGACAGTTTTGCATTGCGCGAGACAAACGATTTAGTAGGGCCAAGTAGTTCATTCTTTGATATTTGGATTCGACTATTTTGTACGGTACAGCAAACAATCAATCGACCAATTTTTTTCAGCTAGAAATTTGAATGCGCCTAGTTTTAGGGTCATCAAGTATATAGAGAGTTCTGTTGTCTAAAATAAGTGGTTATTACCGTAACGCCCCTAATTTTGAAGGTATTTTAAATTATCAATAAGGTGACTATAGTGTACGACGGATTTTGGTATACATATGTACTAAACTAAATTTAGTTGAGAAATTCTTATTTGGGGCTTCAGAATTTTTGAGAAAGTATTATTACGGTAATGACGGACCTGTCATAACCGTAATGCTATTTTGAAGTTTTTTAAAAATCCAATGTTAATTAAGATGTGTTTTCTAGCAGTGAAATGATTGTATTACTTGTATTTTACTTATTATATTATATAATTACATTGTGCGAATATACGTTATTAAGAACTACTCTATTTGAGTTTCAAGTGTAAAGATAAGTCTACTCACGATACGTATTCTCCTTATTTCTTACTCTGTTGTTGATGGCGTACTGCTCAGTCGTAATACGTGTTTACGCACTGAATTACTAGATCACACTGTCAACAAAATATCGGGTGAGCTTAGTCAGCTGAGTGAGTCAGTGGTCAGCAACCTAATTGAGCTGCGCACTATATACTGCGCAATCCTCTGCGCACCTCACCAGATAATTCATTCACAGTATGATCTAGTCCTTCGTCTAGTGAACACGTATTGTACAGAGCAGTAAGCGATCAACAACAGAGGAAGAAATAAGGAGATTATCTTTCGTGAGTAGACTAATCTTACACTTGAAACTTTAATAGAGTAGTTTTTAATAGCGTGTACGTATATAATGTGATGAAATGATAGGTTATATAACAATAATGTCTTCATATTCAGTTATTTTATCATGTAATATACACATAAATCATGCTTGTGATTCATTTTAGTTGTACAACTATACATATTGTAAGGGTGAATTGTTGTTGTTTTAGTCTGCTTTGATACACGTTCTATTGCGAATTCGTCACATGTGATGTGAATTTAATTTGTTACTATTTTAAAAGAGACAGGTATGCTTTCAGACTCGGGCGCATTGTTTTAATTGATGGTTTTTTGCTTTAAAATACTATTTTACAAGTAAATGTAAAAAAAAATGCTTCAACACAAGGCACTATTTTTGCTAAAAAACCTTTCTTCATAAGTGTTTATGACACTATTCGATCGAAAGAAAGTTTCAGACCTAACCTCGAAAGGGCGAGACGCGAGAGAAAAATCGTTTTGAAGAGACAGCGGGTCCATTATAGGGCTTTTAAATCCCGCTTCGACAACAAAAACAACGACCACAACAGTGTGCCAACATCGATTCGACCCGACGGAGCGCTAAAAAATATATACGTGTATACGCGAGAGAAGCCAGCGTCTGTCGCGCCGACGAGAGACTTTTAACAGACTTTTAATAATGCCCCCCCTCCCCTCCTCACTTCTGCTACTCCTCACCGGCAGTCCTTCGAGTGGAAGTTTTTACCCCAATATAGAACGCAAACTCTCGCGGTCCTCTCCGTTTTGTACCTTGGATGTTGCGGGTATACACCACCGCCGAGGCTTCCCGGATCACATCCCATTTTCACGCTCCGCGCAGCCGAGATCGTCCCCCCCCCCCCCCCCCCCCCCCCCCCCCCCCCCCCCCTCCCCCCCCCCCCCCCCCCCCCCCCCCCCCCCCCCCCCTCTCGCCGAGACTGAGAGGGAATAATAATAGTTTCCGCTCCGGATCTTTCTTTTTGTTTTTGTGTTAAACTTTGGCGTCTCTCTGAGCCGAGCGGGGGACGACCCGCGGTCGGATTGGAATTTTAATAAGCTTCGGGGCGGATGGTACGTTGGGACGGTTGTAGCCTGGAGTTTAAGGGTTTTCATCGTGAAAAAAAGTTGTATCCCTCAAGTCGAATGAATGTTACGATGTCAATGTATTTTATTGTCCAATTCGCATGATTTTTTGCAAATTTTTTACCAATTTTTCAATGCACAATTTGTATGAAAAAGGAACGGACTTTGCGATGGAAATTTTGCTGCTCATAATTTAATCAGAATGAATCATGCATAGGTTTTTTTTATGGAGAGAAGCGATCGTATTAGTTTTTGATTTTTAGATCGTAAATCCGTAGATATTTAACCCGAGACACTTAACTAGCTTTGGTTCATCAATCGTATAGGTAATAATAGAGTTTTCATTACCACAGGGTATTTATTCTTTATTTTACGAAAGAAAGTTAAAAACGGAGCTAGATGTCCAATCCGATTATCATTTGTATGGATTTAAATGATGCGCATATGAATAAATGACGTACCTCGTACTCTCTTCTTGAATTTTAAAATCCTAAAATTCCAGCGACAACCAAACCCTATGACGATTCGTTGTTTTTTATCCTTCCACCGAAATAACCCGAGCCATTTAAAACTCCCTCAAGCCGCCACACCGCACACACCAGCTTCCGCGCAACACACACGCCCTCTCGCTTTCCCGTCTAATCTCCGCGTCATCTCTCATAGCCCCTGCATGCATAATTCAGATTGGCAATTACCCGAGAGAGAGAGAGCTAGGATCCGTCGTACAGCAGTACCATACACACACAGACTCCCCAGCTCCGATCGACAATCGCTCGCTCCCAGACGCTCCAGCTTCTCGCTCTGCACACACACACACAAGCCGCTGTATGGATCCAGAAAGTAAGTTGCCGAGAGGCGCGAGGAGGAGCCGCTGCTGTACTCCACTCGAGGACGAGCGGCAGCCGCTCCTCCTCACTTCTGTATACGGCCGCTCTCCCCCCCCCCCCCCCCCCCGCCGCCATGCCTTTTATCGGCTCCACACCCCCTCATCGTGGTATCATCGCACCATGTACATACGGCCGTTGAGGTTGAAAAAAAAAATAGCTAATCGCGGTGATAATCTCCGGCGCCCCGAGTGCCCCGTTAATTACTGCACGGCCCGCGGGGTCGGTTCACGGGCGTACGCTACTGGCACGCGCGTTTTTCCAGATCGGGGGGGCAGTAAATCCCAGCTGTGTTTTAGGAGGGGGCGGGGGACTCCTCGATCCGCATGGAGATTGATACAGCCGTGAGCTGCGTTTGAAATTCCGAGCGTGCCGGGGCTTTAGTTTGGAGAACGTTGGAGAACGCGGGAGGATCGACACACGGCGACACGGCTTTCGATCAAAATGGAGCGAGCCCCGTGTACTTGTATACCTATGACTTTTGGAATTCTTTTTTTTTTGTTCTTTTCGGCCCATGTACTCGTTCGGCGCAATTTTTCACGCACTTTTCGGAGAGGAGCTCGGATTAAATTCGCAATTTCCAGGACAACGGGGGGGGGGGGGGGGGACGTTGG
>JAPYYV010013286.1:0-13267 GCA_030522625.1 Copidosoma aretas
ATTCGTCCAGTTTTATGGGGCTCCTATGTATATACGGGCTCTGCCTCCCGCACCCACCGCCGGTACACAAGTATAAAACACAGTTCGAGCAATTCGAGGCGTCATCCCGAGACTATAAAACGCACCGGTGAGTCACGCGCGTTTTTCCAAACCCCTCGCGCGTATGCATATAAGCACATCATGGTTTTATTCGACGCGCGTGCGCGCGGGCATAAACGTCGTCCCTGATGCTGCGTACGTTATATATCCTTTCTTCTTCCGCCCCGGCGATTAAGCAGCTTCCCGATGGCGCGCCGCTAAACGCCCGCGCGGGGCCGAGCATTATTTCGCGATTGTTTCGAGGGACGCCGGATTTTCATCGATCGCAATGTCCGACGGTTCCGTTTCAACTTGCATGGGAACGCGAAAAAAAGCCCCAAAAAACGAAAGAAAAAGCGAGACGGAGAAAAAACAAAAGCAACACGGCAGCCCCAAAGCTGGGCCGAAACCCGGGAAACGTCGCGCCGGTTCGCGAGCAGCAGCGTGAACCCTCGCGTCCGTGCAGAATCTGCAGACGCGCGCGTGTATACGCAATACACACTCGGATACGCGCCGGCTGGCTGGCTGGTGCTGCTGCACGACGAGGAGGGGATTGACCCAGACACCCCCTCCAGGCGTCCCTTCTGCACGCAGACGACTAATACTAAGTATACCCATACACCCCTACTGCTCTCTACCGGTGTCCATGCGTTATATATATAGGTGGATGATACCAGAACCCCTCCTCGTCCTCCTCGTCGACGCTGTCGTTTTTCTCTCCCCTGCTCCACTCTCCCTCTATCCGCCCGTGTGCATGGGTTGCAGAATACTCGCACGACGGTACGGGTGGATGCCCCGCAAGAGAGAGAGAGAGAGACACCGTACACACGCACGCGGAGAAAGAAGGACGGAGAAAGAGGGTTGGGAGAAAGTGAACGCGAGAGTGAAAGAGCGAGACGCCGGCGGCGCCGGAGAGCGAGTACATAGCGCGGAGAAAGGATTGGCCCGAGTGTGCGCGCGCCCAGTGCATGTATACGTATATATATATATCAAGGGTTTATGCGGGTTGGGGGGCAATGGGGGCTCCGAGGGAAGATTGGCCCCGGCGAGGGAGAGATCTTTTTTTCTTTTTAATCAAATATGTGTACGCGCGAGGAGGAGAAGGTGCGGGCCGATCGCGTCTTAGTCCGGTGCAGGGGCAGGAGATCGGCACAGCGTCCGGTGCTGCGGTGTTGCGTGTCTGCGTGCGGAACTTGCAGGGGTTTGGTGTTTTCCAATCGTGTCCTCTTGCTGTTCGGCTAATGGACCGAAATTTTTTTTGTTCGTTCTACGCAATAGGGAAGTAACACGCGTGTAAATGGTAAAAAAAAAAAAGAAAAAAAAGATGGCAAACGGATTCTTGAGCAACTTTCTTTCAATTTTTTTGGACAGTCATCAGGGGGGGAACAAAAAAACAACCAACGTTTCCTTTTGAACAAAAAATTAAACCCCCATTGTTCGTCGCAACCATGTTTGCCACAGCCCTACACTTAACAATCACGTTTCTTCAACGCCCGGCAACATGATAATAATAATAATAATCTCGACAGTGCGTCAAGCGACAATGACGGATCGCAGAGCATGACGGCAGCACCGCAACGGTAGATCGTTAAAATTCTCGCGAGCCCGACCAAAAGCCATAAACAGCCGAGGAGAGCGCATTCATTTTTGCGCAACACCAACTCAGGGAACAAGAACAAAGCGGCCAGGGGAGGGTAATACAAAAAAGATAAATACACATGTACACGCGAGGGGGAAAAACACACGCGACCGTAGGAAGCGCGTAAACGACACGACGCGCGACACGCGGAGCAGAAGAAGAAGAAGAAAGGGGGATGCAAGGAGGGGGGGGGGGGGGGGACGGGGGCCCGGGCCCAGACGCAGACACCCCCTCCACGCCCTATTTATGTATATATACATAGCCCTAGACGACCAATACACGCGAGCTGCAGGGATGATAATGCGCGCGTATATAGGATGTGATGTGTAGCGTATACAGGGATGCGCCCCTCTGCCGTCGCTGTTATGGTTATGGCTGTGCTGCGGATACAAATCGACACGGCGTATCTCTCTTTTTTTTTTTTGCAATAAAAAAGGCGGCGGCCATACAGCTTCATCCACTCGCGCTCCCTCTTCTGCTTTTTTTTTTCTTTTTCCTTTTTTTACGAGCATACGCGATATCGTAATGTACGCCGACATCGGAGAGAGCTCTTTTCGCTCACATATTTTTCGAGATAATTTTGGACGTTATTTCTCATCGGTGTCGCCCGAAGAGCGTCTTTGGATGGAAAAAAAACAGAATAAAAACTCTGGAGTTTACTACATTGCGCAACCCCGCCCGAGAAGGTCGACTGGAGGTACATTATACTCAAAACCTCAAACAGTATTCATTACTAATAGCTCCGAGCACGTACGCGTTCCCCCCGCCCCAGCAGTGCGCCAGCTTACCGACCGTTTGTCGCAAAATGAACCTACGGTCGCGCGGCGCAAACTGCATGCATATCCAACGGGTCCAACGGGACGGAGGATGAAGCACTTTCTGGGCGCAGAAGACACGCCATGAAAATTAAAACGGGGTAAAGCCGCGCGCGCGCAGGGACGAGATAGAGATAAGGCGCGATGAAAGGCAGGAACAAGCGGCCGTCCATCTTTCTTTCTTTCTCCCGGGCGAAATGAGTTTTCGAGGGAGCGCGACGAAGAGTACACACGATGCGTACATACAAGGCACGGAGGATCGACGGCCGAGATAAGATGCGGACAATGTACTACCGTGTGCGTATAGGGGTGAAGTTGGGCCGCCTTTTTTCATCCGGATGAAACAAAATAAACGGTCGAATCGATGAAACGCTCGTTTTCCAAACCTGCACGCGGCAAACACGGGGAACATCCCCGAATTCCGACGCAACGAGACGTACCCTCGCAGACACGAGTCATCCCCCGTAAAAAGGAGGACAGAGAAAGGCGCCCGAAACGAGGCGAAGCAGACAAGTTGGGGAAATCTCGGTTAAACGAGCCCCAAAAGAGCGGAGGGAGGGCTGGACTAGTTTGCGTCGTCGCAGGTAATATTCCGGGGCGAGGTGGGAGTCAACGCGGCGGTACGAGGATTAGCGGAGAAACGGGAGCGGCACTTTTACATACGAATGCGCGCTGATGATGCTGTATACATCAGCGGTGCAGGGGAAGCACGTCGGAGAGAGAGAGAGGAAGCTGCTGCTGCTGCTGCTGCTGCTGGTAGGACGAAGGAAGGAAGGAAAAGTAGGGGAGGAGGAGCTTCGTATACCGGTGTTGCTGACCCGCCGACCCCTGCACGCGGCGCACAATAATAGTACGCGAGCGCAGACGAGGTCCTCTACTTTTTTCTTCCAACTCCGCTCCCCTGGCTGGCTGCGGAGGAAACGGGAGGACCTGGGAGGTGAGTCAGTCTCCCGGGGTCCGATCCAAGTGTGTCGTCGTTGTCGTCGTCGTCGCCCTTCTCTCTTTTCGGGAGGGTATTATAGGGATATATATATATATATATATATATAGGCGGTGGTGCCCTTTGTCTTCGTTTCGAGGGTAACCAGGGCTCGAGTGTAGAGGGGAGCCCTTCGTGAATTAGTCACCGGCTCATCCCCCGATGCGGAGGGCTCGTCGGGTCTATCGACACCTTATTTGCCCGGAGCCGCCGGGGCTTAGGTGAAATTAGACCCGATGGGTCTCTCTCTTTCTCTCTGCTGCCGCCTCCTCCTCCTGCGATAACGAGGATCCACCCCGGTGGTGCGAGATGAATGATCGGCGTTCCTGCAGGACTCGACGCTAAAAATCGACACACAAGTTTAAGGAAAAATCTACAATCTGGTATACGTCTTTGCGAAACAAAGAACTGAATATCGGCAGTATCAGTACGCGTGAAACGTGCAAGGGGCGCCACGAAACAGCACGTCCCCCGTAGGCGAGCAAATAACGCATGCACCCCTGTATGTAGATTCGCCTCTGCTCCCTGGCGAAGGAGAGCCCTTTAAAATGCCGTTCTCCCGCGCGAGTTTCTCGCACACATACGCACTTGAACCCCTCGTGTCTATCTGTCTGTCTGCTACTTCCTCTCTTTTCCACCCCTGCACCCTCAGCAGCCCATTTACATAGCACGCACTCGGAATTTTCCGAAGCCTCGGAACAAAGAAAGGACTCCCTCGTCGTTCTCTTTTGCAAAGTGCACGCGATACATGTATATATACATACGGTCGACGACTGAGAGACATAAATACACCCAATGTACATTATATATACGTGCGAGGGAGAAATGGGCGACATTGAACGTATATCCGATCCCCATGCGTGTATATATATATATATATATATATATATATACGGCTGCTGTTCGAAAATAGGCCTATGTGTACACATGAGCCCGAAAATAAAGAAGGAGCGCAGCGTGTACGTATATATTAGATGGGGAGCGAGGCGTTCTCCACCTCCGTTTGGGCGTCAAGGTCGAGCTGCGTCTGGGTCAGGGTTCCCGCGCCTCTTCTCTAACATTATTACTGGCTCTCCCGCTCCTGATCTCCCTCTCTCTTCTCTCCCTTGATGCTCGGCATTTTTGCTATAGATTTTTCTAAACTGCCTTTGTCCGAGCGCTCGAGGAGTCGGACGAGTAAGAACGAGAGAGCTGCACCAATACAGCTCTGGTGTTGGATCGAGCGGGCTTTTTAGCCGTCGAGTTTAAATTAGAGGGCTCGACGTTTTTCGCGGATATCAGAATTACAACTATAAAATTGTAGAATTACTTTCAATGCAATTGTACTCACCGGCTGTGGTTTTTCAGCTAATCAGCATGGTCATCATCGACTGGCTTTGTTTGTGAATATCTTAGATGATTCAGCCCTGCCTGGAAATGAGAAATTTGAAAATTATACAACTGTAAAAATGTGGTAGTGGTTTTCACTGCAATCATACTTACGGTTTGATGTTTTTTTTTTTTTTTGGTTTGAATGACTTATAAGAGAGTCATCAAATATCGACTGCCTTTGTTTGCATCTTTGTTTATTTAATCCTATCCTGCAAACAATAAAAGAAATTAAAAAATAATGGAAAAATGAAAATGTGGAAAGGGTTATATTACAATCGCACAACTTACAGATTGCAGTTTTTCAAGAAATGTAATTTTATCAGCTGTCAATTGGCTTTGTTTGTATCGTTGATTGGTGTTGATGCAACCCCGCTGAAAACATCAAAAATTGTAAGATAACAGCAAAATGAAAATTAATTTCTATTTATTGCACATCATTTACACATATTGTCTGTTGGTTTACGTTATGTCGACAAATAATAATAAAACTTTGATTTCAAACTATTATTAAGTATGGGAGAAAAAAACCATTTAATGTTACTTTGTTTGGTGAGTCAAAAGATATAAAGTCCTTTTGCTTTGAAACCAGTGAGAAAACACAACCAGTGGCCATCAATTACTTAATTATGTTTGTTACGGTAAATCTGTGATTGTCAGTAGGCCAGAAGATAAGAAGATGATTGTTTAACTGTTAACTCAAAGACAAAAGTTGTTGCTTGTTCCAAGGGAACAAACCCAAGTATATATTTTGTTCTTTACTATACCGTTACAAGAGAACAGACGTTGTTGTGAAGACACGCCAAATAGGAGAGGAGTACTTATTTACTTACCCAAAAAAAAGGTGAGCCGGGATTCGAGCCAATAGAGCCTTGCAGTAGTTGCAGTTGAATTTATTTGTGCCATTTTGCCGCTTCAGTTATTTAAAAGCTCTTTACTTTAGCCATCTACCAAGAGCGAATCAACTTTTATTATGAAAGTAAGTATACCTACCTAACGGTAACATAAACCGTCACAGGTCAGAACAAGTTTTGCAACGGTTCGCCGCGTAGAATGTGTTATACGTTACTAATGGTAAGATGGAAACACCAGTTATCATTCGATGTTACTGAGAAAATATAGCTTTCTAATATACCGATACTGCTAGAGACTGCAAATTGCACAGTAAAAATCATGCAATGTATCATCCAAATACAATCATCACGCAGTCGAAAGTACGTAATTTTAGAAAAGAAAGTAAAAAAATATAAAACAAATAATACAGAAATCTCATTAACAGCAGACAGCAGGCGTTTAAATACCCGTACAAAGTTGGATTTCAGCTCTGAAGTGAAAAACGTCTTTAGGCGCGTGTTCTGGAAATATTTGCGGTTACAAACATCAAATATATTATATTCAATTGTTTTTCAGAATAATTTACCCCGACTATACGGCGCCAAGCCTTTTCTCGCAACACTCGCAAGTCTCGCAACTCGCAACTCGTATACCCTCGAAAGATTGATATGTTCGACAGTCGACGGTCGAAACTGGAGTCGGTAGAATATACAAAAGTGCATTAAACAGATATACAGGTATACATACATTACGTAAACGTTAAAGTCTCGCGCGTGCTCACGTGGAGAGAGATTGATTAAGATTGTTGTTCGCGTTTAATCAAAAGACCCGCAAGCCCGGATTGTCGCGGCAAGTAAAAAGTATCTCAAAGGAGCTGAGAAAAAGTAGAGGAGGCGCGAGAGGACCAGCGTGGACGAGAGCAGCCGCGATCCGCAGAACTGAGGAAGCTCCCCGAAGCCGTTGGATAGGCAGCGAAAACCTAACCAAAACATCAGCAGCGCCGAGTGCACACGGCAGCGAAAAAACAAAAAAAAAAAAAACAAAAAAAATACACGAGTAACAGATCGGGTACGTATTCCTACGCCGAGTATTTTCCTCCTGGCTCGTTCGCTGAACCAGACCTCTCTCGCACGTATCCAACATGTTACTCCGGCGGCCAAGTCGATGCGTGAAACACGTGTGCGCCCCGCGGCGGAGTCATCCACCAGCTGTGCGGGGACCTCGTCCCCTGGTAAAGCACTTGCTGGGTAAAAAGGGCGCGCAGCAGCCGGCGCGTCTTTCGTATACAGCAGCATATCAATCAACGGACGATGATGGCCGCATGGCTGCTGCTGCCGCCGCCGCCGCGTGGGTTTACTCGGCACGGGCCGCCCGGCGACGTTGCTCGTGCGTTGTAGCGACGACGTGCGCGCGGGGGCCGCCCATACGCGTCCTCGTCCAGACGCCGCTTTGATTGCATGCCTTTCCTTCGGTTGCGACCTGTCTTCTTCTTCTTCTTCTTCTTCTGCTCCTCGACGTTGCTGTTCATCATTTTTTTTTTTCTTCAACCGCGGTTCTTTTTGCGGATAGTCCGTGATAGAGTTGTTTGGTACAACGTATTGTTGCGCGTCGAGGAGAGAGGAAGAGGAAAGCTGCGCTGTATAGGTATATACAGTGAGATACTGAGCGCAAAAAAGGGATGGCAGCATCAGAGCAAGCGGCGTGCGTGGCTTGTAAAATTAATATAAGGTTATACCAACGGCATGTGAGCAGACAGCACACATCTGGGCCTTTAAATTTTGTCACTCGGTCGGATGCTGCTCGGTTTTGAGTCATTTTTTGTTGTTGTTGTTGTTGCTGTCATTATACTGGACGAGGTGCTAAAAGTTAAGTACTTGTCCGATACGCTACTACGCTAAGCTCGTATAATAGGGATCTTGTGTACAGAAAGATATAGAACCTATAATACGGCGTGTAGAGCGTGGACTTGAAGTTCAATTATAACTTACTTTGGGGCTTTAATGCTGCTTTGAGTTTTGAACGTAAGAGAGAAAAACGAAGCCTTCGGTTACACTAGTCGCTCCATATACAAGGTAAAAATTTTTCATTCTCTTGTACTCTTATTGTTTACATGCATACTCATATTATGGTTATTATTAAGTGGTTGAATAAGCTCTCCCTTACTCCATTATCATACTCGTGGATAGTCTCCGAAGACGCGGCCTGTCTCTAACGTGAAATTTAAATGTACCCTATACGCTGCCGAAAACATGGGCTAGCCTCGGGGCTAGCAATGGACGATATACTTTTAGTCTCACTTGTTTTATTAAATTTGTTCAAGAATGCATTGATTTTTATAAACAGTGAGAGCTTTTTCAACCCTCCAACGTATATAAACGTGCGTCAATATTTTTAAATAAGTATAAAAGTTTATTTCATAAATAATTATATTCATAAAAAAAAGTAAGTCACAAAATTAAGTATTTTTTATTTCTACGTCTTTTTAAATTACCATCTTTTTTTCAGCGCATGTCATGTGTAAGGTTTTATTTTTAACGGTTTTTTATTGTATAGTAAGAACAGTATCATGCCGGTGGGGTATACACATATTACACGTATGTGTTAGTAATGTTGGTATGCGTGTGTGTAACTATGTGTATGCACAACACAACAATTATACCTTAACATATCATGCATACCAATACATGTTTACTCGCAAATGATGAAATTGATAATTCATTTTATTGGAAAATTATTAGAATTCGGCTGGAAATAGCGTATGTAGTTGTCAGGAGGCAAGTTTATGAAATGGAGGTGTTGGGACATTCCTATATGCGTTTTCCCTAGTATTATGTGTGTACATGCATGCATATACAGCTTTTACTAAGGCATACTGTGTTGAGCGCATCCATGACAACTATATACATAGAGCACGTCTCCTATCTCTTTTTCGGCTCAGCAGTTTCGGTCGTGCCATGAGAAAAGGCTTACTTTATATTTAGGTACACATTAGTGTTTAAGCTATTTTATACATAATTAATTTACAAAGCATTCACGAATCATTCTCATTTGTTCGTCTATTTTTCTAAACAAATTATTTAGTTTAATCAACGTTCATTTATGATATTACAAACGAATAAAAACACATTCAAGGGTGAGTTACAATAATCTTGTTTTTCCTACCTCGGGCATTTTTGCAACCCTGGTACACCCTCGGTAGGAAAAACAGCGTACGCCACTCATGTGCATCCGACCAGGGGAGTCCCAACGGTCCCTCAGGCGTTGCTTCGCAAGCGCCCTCGGGCCCAGGGACCGCCCTGGAGATGCACATTTGTGACGAAAACTACTATTGTATATGCAGATACACCTCTCCTTGATATGGTGATTTTATTTTCATAAAAATCCCATTGGATTTTGTAATTCAATACTAGAAATAGAGTTGTTACAAGCTTTTTTGTTTAGACTTTATGTTGGGATGCATATAATTATTTAAAGCAATATTGTGAGATGGATTGTCGATGCAATTGTTGAAACATCAGCTGTGCACACTTTCAATAGAAATTATTTTTACTTTCCTGATTATGCATACTTATTCATAGTAATGGTAAAGAAATTAGTAAATATTGTTTTTTTCTAAAGAGAACAAGCTTATTTTTACTTTATTTATGCATTAGAAAGGAATATTGTATTGGAGATTTATCATATCAAGTTTCGTTGATGCGCTTTGCGTTTTTTTGTGATCATTGTTGTCATGACTTTTTTATTAATAGTTTCATAATTTTTTTTTTGTTCAAGAGTTTGGCATATGAAAATATGATAAGTAAATAATTTTCTCAGTTAATAATTTTGAAATATGTATAGGTTTATATAATTTGCTATATTGTTATGTATTATAAGTTGACAATATTTATTGGTCATTTGTAATAGTATTCGACAAAAATAAATTGGTATCGGATTTCGATAATATATCAGCATACGTGAGATAAAAACGGGGATTTTTTCTAATGTACTTCTGACAATAATGATTTCTCTGTAACTTGATCCAAAATAAACGGATGATGTTGATAAAAAAATATTTGTGTTCAAGAAAAAAAATAAAAAACTGAGATGTTATTGTTTATAAAACTGTTACTAGTCTGTAACTTGAATACATTTCTTATCAACTAGTTACAGAGACATACACACATATATTCAGTAGCCACTCAAAGCAGTCTCCAAGTTTCTGGGATCAAAGTAAATGCTATACACACTTGAAATTGAATAAATAAATATTGCTGCAACTGGATTAAGCGATATTTCTATAATAGGCCACACAAATGAAATATGGAGATGATAATCTCAAGCAAGGTAGCATACTGACTCTTTGTTTAAAATTTGCGTCTGCACAAGTATATATTAAACTGGGAGGCTTTATGATTTATTATTAGCATACATGGAAAAATGAAACTTAAAAATGTCTATTGCATTACAATAATTTGGTGATATTTCGTCATCTAGGACCTTTTTATAGTTAGTGCACTGTTTACTGTTTTAAACAAAAATTATTTTTATAAACTCTTGCACAATACGAAAAACCAAAACTTTTACTACGAAATTCTGATTATACCAGTTAGAAGTTCACTTACATTTGAAAATTCATTAGTCAGCATTTGGATCGGCTTAGTTTACGCATTTAAAAAAAATACAGTATTTCTGCTCGTTTATACGCGTATACATAAATGCTTGCTGCAGATGTCTCTCTTATTTTATTTCTTACTTTGTGTGGGTCCGTAAAAATGACTTAACGAATTAATAACCACGCTTTACAGAAAATAAATGATCTATTCATAGTTAGGCATTATACAACATGATATCTAACAATGAGTTTGGTATCTTTTTGGTAAAGATAAGTTTTTTGTTATCCTTATCGAAGATGCAGTGATATTTTACTTTTTACTACGGTAAATTCGATATAAACGTATGACTTTTCATTTCTAATGCTTTTTTTTCCAACACTCAAAAAATTTTCAAACAATAAAAACATATTTATCCAAAGAGAAGCGCACCCCTAATGTTCCTGTTCTGCTGTGCAGGCATTTGCTGGAGCAGAATACGCACCTGCTCGAGCATATACACACTAACATATACTTACGTCCACTTGTATTATACAAGCTCAGCGCGGTAAATCTACTCTATCCCTAACCCAGCGTCTACCGTGTCGCATTCGAGCAGCAAGAAGTACGATTACGAAGCTCGCGGGAAGTCCCGAGAACGAAACCAAGATGGAGAAAGAAAAGAGAAAGCAGGAAGAGAGAGAACGTTGAGAAAAGGCCACTCTCGGAGGAGAAATGAAATAGACGCTTGTGTCGTTTTCTCTTTCTTTTTCTAAAAATGTTATGAACCTCTGGCTGATTTGCAATGTATCGTGTGTATTTCTCGTACTTGTTTGCGTGACTTTGGTTTTTTCGCCACTACGCAGTTCCGAGACCCGGTTAGCCCAATCTAAGGGTAATCCACTCGGGCTAACAGTTATATTAAGCCGCATTAGAAGGTGACCCTGTATATACATATACATGCTTTCTCAAAGAAGTTCCATACCCCAATGTATTTCTTTCCTCGAACGCTCCTTTTCCAGCGAGTTTCTCTCTTCGGGTAGTTCGGGTGTACATAAATACTTTTACGCTGAGAAACGGCCTGTATATTATAGGCCTCTCTCTGACAATTATATACCTGCTCGCCTGTCCCTTTATTTCTTTCTTCAGCTCTATTGGTCCTCTATTTTTTAGACGTGAACTGAACTCAGTTGGATGTCGTTTCACACTGTGTAAGTTTCGACATTGTTGTGTCCTGACTCCATATAGTTGTCTTTAAAAATTCGAAGCGGGCAAAGTTATAATTTTCGTAAAATCGAATGGTCACTAGATCCAGCTTTCGGAACCATAATAATTGCCCGGTACAGAGATCGATATTAGCGAAAAGTCGCGGTGTAATTTAAATCCCCGCGCCCCCCCCCCCCCCCCCCCCCACCCCCGACCACCAAACCGCACGCACGCCCACACCCCCCCCCCCGCCGCCGCATTATAATTAGAACGCGCAACGACCTAGTGCGTACCTATACTAGCTCTATGTCATGTATTGACCATCGGCGATCCCAATCGCAATGCCGAAGTATATCTACAAAATCAAACGAATCAAAATCAAACATTCCTATACGTTAATCTCGACACGACTTTACTCTCTGGTGCAACCTACAACCATCCATAGGTCAACCCGACGACGAGTAAGTTGATATATCTTGACGACGACGACGACGACGACTACTACGCCACCTCGCTCGTTCCGGCATTCCAAGCGCACGTTGAACCGGCTACGCGCGTACATAGTACATACACACGTAGCACCTTCACCCATATAACACTGGGGTGTATCAGTGTATCACCGCCCCTGCTACTCCCATATACACATGCAAATGCTATTATAACTCGAGCGGCGTGCCACGCACCACGTGTATACTGCTGGCTGCTGTTGAATCTGGTGCAAATGCGCATGCATAATATCTGTGTGTATATAAGCGTGTAGCATTCCTGCAGTATGGTCACTGCTGGCTCGTTGCAGGTTGCGTTATCAGCTCGCAGATCTCAATTACGATAAGTAGCTCGGGGTATTTCTTGTACTGGTTTTTTTCGTACGCCGGAGAATGGGTGCGCTTAGGGGAGTATTGGAGAGTTGTTTAGTGTATCCATATTATGTGGTGTACCAACTGGGCAGTAGCAAATACGACTAATACCACAATCCAGATGATTTTCGCAATTTACCCAATAATTTGATACAGGGAATTTGAGAATTGATCAAGGAACGAGAAAATCAAGTCCACCCCGCAAATTTAGTTTTTTCTTCGCGTATTATATTTTGCTCGAAAATGAAATACTTAACACTAATGTTTTGTATACTCAAGGCTAAAATAGCTGACTGCCTGATGTTGCTCCGGAATTTGATATGTACAAGTGTTTCTCGTTTGGGGCCTCCAGCTTTGAAGTTACCCAATGTAATTCCCTCGAACCATGCAGTCGCTCGCAACAACTTTTAGTGAAGTGGACCAAAGAATCGGCTCCATTCTATACATATCGGCCTACCTCCGCGCACAACTAAACATACATTTTTATATTCTCTCTCTCTCGCTTTCCTTAAATCCACCGCTATATCGCCGCTACTATATATGACAATTTAGTAAGTACAGGTACGCAAAAGCACGTATTCTTCACCTTATCTTGTACCAGTGCCGATAACACCAAACACGGGGTCCCTCCGTCCTGCTGAACAATATTTTCGGAGTCGCGCGCTGCAGCGCTCAAAAGCCGGCACGTCGGGTTCGTCCCACGCTCGCATATAACCAGCGGACGAGCTCGCTCCCCACCTCGCGTTCGGTCTCCCGTCTCTGTACTCTCTATTATACTTACTTGTCTACCGCGCGCGGCGGCGTTCGTGCGCGCCGGAGACCCTCGCCTCTGCAGACTCTCGGAGCGCCGCGAGCCACGTGCCGCTGTTCTCGCCAACAGCCGGTCCAGCCTCTACCTCGCCGGTCCTCCTCCATGTCGG
>JAPYYV010013287.1:0-12654 GCA_030522625.1 Copidosoma aretas
ACATGGGGAGCTATGGAACCTCCTTAAACAGAGTAGTTTTTAATAACGTATACGCATCTATTGTAATAAAATAATACATTATATAATAATAATGTCTTTATATTTAGTTATTTTATCATATAATGCAACCATAAATAAATTAATGAACATTAATGAATAATTGAAAACCAATGTAACATCATTGCCAACACTCGATATTTTAACAGAGTGGTTTTTAATAACCAATACATGTGCTATTTCACAAAAACTGCGATATTTGATGAAGCCTATGTTTATAAACAACGCATTTCATTATTTTGGGTCAAAACTTTTTTTAAACAGTGCAAACGAATTTTCTCTAGATAGCCCTTTTAAAATCGGGCAGAAAAAATATTTGCCAAAAAATAAGAAAAAGAATAAAAAAATTCTGAACGCTAAATTTTGAACATCCTATTTTACACACCAAAATATCCCGTTTTCCGTGAAACGAACCATATAAATGCACATACGTAAATGTCAAAGCGAACCGACCCCTCCCCCGCATGCATCCCGAAACAGTCGCATCCCCGCAATTACGCGGCGCGGACTGCCAAAGAGAGAGAGAGAGAGAGAGAAAAAGCCACCCGTGGAGGCGGTAGACACGCGCGTCGTTTAGCGTCCCTTTGTGCCCCCAGACCCTCGGGGAAGGTGTACTGCATCTCTTCCTTAAACCGGACTCGTTAGGAAACCCCTTATTTGCATGGCACCTCCTCGCGCCGCCCGGGGAAAAATTACTCGAGTTCCTTCTTAGACTCTCATCCGTCTCCTTTTTTTTTCCTCGCTTCTCAAGAGGCGCGCGAGGGTTAATTGAATTTTTCGCGCCCAAGGAGCCAGTCGGGCCGAGGTAAACAATTAGGGAACGTGCGCCTCCTTTTTTTTCCAAACCCTCCCGAGTACCCGCAGTGCGTGTCTACCTGGACAAGGTGTGTGTGCGTGGCGTGATTCGAGCAACAGCAGTGCGGGGCGTGTATTTTATGATTCGCGGGCGGCGCGACGGGCGTTTAACGGCGTCGGGCCGGTGGATTTATGCTCTAATTGTAATTTCGGGCGATGCACAACCGCGGCCCATTGGGTTTTAATGGGGGGTTTTACGGCCGCGTAAGTGTTGCGCGAGCGTGCGCGTTTGCGCGTAAATGCGTGGGACGTTTAATTTGAGTTACCGAGGAGGGGGGATTACTTTCAATTATGACGAGCCGGTAGGTTTGGTGGAACGTTGATGCGTCCTGCGGATTATTATTTGTTAAATAATGTGTGGAGTTTTCTCGGGGACGATAAAAGTCGAATGATTATTACACGATTTGGTGTGCAAAGTTGATAACGCACGTAATACATCCATTCATGTTCGTACATAGTCAGACTTGGGCATGATCGTAAATTCGTAACATTTCTTTTTTCACCATAGCTATAAAACAGTATTTGATAATATTTTTCCCAATTAATAGTTATTTACGTAGAAACAAGCGCGGAAAATTATTTTCCCGAACTTATTACCGAAATAGCTACGACGCATAAAATATTATTTTTCTAGAGTTTTGCTCTGACGATGTGTATTGGTAATAATAAAAATGTAATAACCATCACTTCAACCCAGCGCTATAATTGTACCCCACTCAAAAGTTATGTGAAATTTTTAAAAAACTTCGAATTTAAATCCACCTCAAATTAAACAGCAACATTATAATATATTGCAATAAAATTTTATCATATCATTGAACAATATTGTATGCAGAATTATTAAACGATGGTTTTTGGCCCGGGAATATACATACGTTTGTAAACTATCAAAAATCATTAAAAAAAGCTACAAAATATTTTCAATGAATATCGAATGCAGATCGATGAAATACTCGAGATAGAAACGGCCGATTTTCCGATGAATTCCACAGCCGGACAAAAGTATGCGACGGACCTTGCGAAATCGCGCGTGCCACGAGCCTAATATCGAAGGGGCCCCGAGCGGCAGCGAGAGATATTCGGAAGGAGAAAGATTCATGCGACAGTTTCCCCGATATCTAAATTTAATCCGCATCGGCGACCCCGTATTTTCCAGCACCACCCAAACGCAGAAAAAGCAGAGAAGCGCTCCGCTATCGGCCGGAAAGGCTCCTAGCTGTAGTCACCGTAAATCTAAATTTAATTGAGACCCGATTGCGCGAGACCCGAGAATCCGATACCTCGAACGATTTCATAAAGCGGAAGAGCAAGACGGAGGGGGGAGAGGGATCCGAACGATTCTGGCGCCCGTCCCGGCGTTTTCCATTAGCTGCGCTTTTCTCCCGCGGAAATGCAAACCATTGTTTACCGTCTGGGGACTCCCACTTCGCTCGCTTTTCAGCGCGATTAATTGCTTCCGTAACTTTTTAGCGGTGGAAATAAGCGCCCCGGGATTACCATTTCCGACTGGGGCTCTTGGTTGGCTTGCACCGAGGTTTTATTATTGACTGTATTGATTTGGATTTGTTGACATTCGACGGCTTGATTCTTCCCATTGAGTCTAATTTTTTTTTGTTTTTGTAATTTTTCATCAAAATCTCTGGTTGCAAATTTACCCGTGATCCGAAAGATTATGCCAATGCACTATGAGAGTATGTATGTCCAGTGCAACAAAGAGCTTTTTCAGCGCACTTGGAAAAAAAGCCTTTTTAAAACCAAAGGCAAGAAAGAGCCTTTTCAAAATTAGGGCAAGAAATAGTACATTACGCACCAAGGGAGGGAAAGTAAAGAATGCTCTAGATCACACGTGCATTGCTACCCGAGGCGAAGCCGAGGGTGGCAAACGCCTACTTCCGTCGCAGTATGGTGAAAAAACCATTTCACTTTGTCGTATTAGTTGGGTTCGGTTTTTCCCTGGGCCACTCTCATGCTAATGAAAAGTATGCACATGCATGAGCGAGAATCATAGCTATCACGGTATATTTACAGACCAATTTGAATGTATTTTATTATTGAAAAATAAAAAGGTATGATAAATCATTAAAAAAATGCTGTGCCATAGTAAACTGAGGAGTAGAAAATTACTTGCATGATTAATAAATGCGGGGAGTCTCCAATATTGTATGTTCTTATATACAAATAGTTCGGTAAACTCTAATTTTATTAATTACGTACGCAATAAAAAATTATCCAATACTTTATTATCAAAGCGTTTTTTAAACATTTTTTAATATATTTTTTTTTCTTGTTAGATATTATTAGCCTACAATCAAACTTAACACTTTACTATGCGTGCACTTGACTTTTAACCTAAAATTTTCAAATTAAGTAGACACAGACGAGTAAGGTAAGACGAGCTATCGGCGGGCGAAGGAATAAAAATGACATTTCCTGATGTGTATGTAAAATTTGTTATTTTTAACTTGAAACAACTAAACGAAATAAAAAAAGAGATTTCTTGAAAAATGTTTATAATTCATCGTAATATCAGCCATGATTAACATTTCTGTCGAAAAAAAAAAAATTTTAACCCGTCTCGATGCAGGTTAAATATCCTTCTTACAACAAACATACATACAGACTATGTAAAAGCGTATTAAAATTTACCATACGCAAACAAAATATCTCATAATGTAGCACACTAAAAATATATCATCGAAAGTCTACAAACAGTATGTATTTTTAATAAAGGCAATAAATACGCTTGGCCCCTCAAAAAATTGATTCCCCGTTTCTTTTGCAGCCTCTTTCCACGTGCAACCCCCCCTCCCCCGCTCGATTTACTCCGAAGAAAAACATAAATTCCACTGTATTCCATTCTGAACGCTTCGTGCCGCGCGAAATAAACAGCTTTTACTCGCGAAACGTGCCCATTACGTATGTCTCTACCCGTAAAAGCCCGAGAGCAGCAATATATTTTCGGCAGAGCAAACTCTATTTGGAATTATTTCGGTACGTATGTATTTGTGTATACATGTCTATGCATGAGAGGGGTTCGTTCGACCCCTTGGTGAATTTTCTCTTTTTCCATGAGGTAGGAACGAATAGTGTATGTACCTGCTTCCGTTGCTGTTGATGCTTCCTTGCTATAAAGCAAAAGGATGATACTGCGCGTGAGACAAGAAGCGCTCGTGATACGGTTCTCTGCACGAGTATCGGCAATAAGCGTCCTTATATTTTTCGAGGTCGAAATTTAATCACTTTTTGTTTAGGGATAACTTGGAGTTTAGTTACACATATTTGGATGAGATAATTTTTTCACGCATTTAATTGTACATTATTAGGTGAATCATTATTTATAAAGTTACAAAATAATCAACTTGTATTTAAAATTCCAATATGTTGCTGATATCAATGGAAACGTAGACTTTTTTTATCTGAACAAAGTCTGTAATAATAAATAACTTATTGTTCAATTTTTTGTTAAACCTTGTTAATTTTAAGACGACGCAGGATTTTGAATTTGAATTTATCTGCTCCTAGATATAAAATGTGTAAATAGTTCAGTATGATTATAGATAATAAAATGAATAATTATAAATAAAAATAAAGTTTTCGAGTGGAGCCTTCAACTTGACTGCTGGTAGGTACATTGACTTGGCCCCTTGCAGTTAAGTCGAATCCACAGCTATGTTAATTATATGTTTCAAATAAAAGTTCTATGCAAACCAAAAATTCGATGTAGATAAGTATAAAGTTATTATTTTAATACCTGACCGTAAATTGAAATTACTAACACCTTTTAATACGTGCTGATAATTTTCTTAACTACGCCAATACATAATGGCATCAAAAAATTATAATTAGTAGGTTGATCAGTGAGAACCCATACAAATTCTGAGAGGATTCTACAGTACAAAATTTGCCATTACCATAAACTGCAAAAATTGAAAAACACGCATACTTTGTATTTTTAAGTAGAAACTAAAAAAGACAAGTTAATAGAAAACTAATTTACTTTCTCTGACGCAAGGAAAATAAGCATGGACGTTGGCGTACGTGCACCACGTGTTAGTACCCCACGATTACGCACCTCGCTAGCCGTATCTATATTTTTTACTCGACTGCGAGTAATTAGCTGCTTCTAGACAAACTCCTTTGTGTCATCATCAGTGACTTACCAACAAGAAAAAAAACCGCTTCCAATTCATTATTAGCACAAAGCTTCTTGAACCATTTTTTTTGCTAACTTTATTCTCTTGATTGCTAAATCCATGATATAATTTCTCACTGCAATCATAAAACTTCAACTTCGAGATAATGAACCCATAATGTTCCGCCAACCCAATATTATTATTGTAAATAAAAGAATATGTCAATTATTATTATTAATATTATTATTACTGTTATTATTATTATTATAATAAAAAAATATGTGAACTGGCGTGGATACGCTGAGTGTAGCTGATATCACTAGGGTATTTAGGAAATCAAGGTAAACATTACTCTCTTCAAAAATAGCAAATAAACGCTTTTTGGACTTACAAAATCGGTATACAAACCTTAATAAGGCCTGAAACTTAAATTTGTCTTCCAAGCCGCTATTAAGATAGAAAAACAAATATATTAAGCCCCAGATCATTAAAATCGTTCGGAGGGTTTCTGAGATAACACTGACTACAACACATACATACACGCACAGAGACATTTTTTTAAATGATATTTTTTCATTCTAAACTTATAAAAAACATCTCTGACATATTTTTAAGAAAACTTCATTTTTGACCAATACAATGATTCGTCCATGAGGAAGCAAAATGTACGATAATATTTCACAAGTTATTTATGAATTCCTCATCCAACGTACTTGCAACATCTCTTGATCTTTTTGATGTTAATATTTCAAAGGCTTTGAAGAGTATTCGCCCTATTGATTCTGAGCTTGATGTAGTAAGCCCAGTATTATAGCCAATGCTGTGGGTGTGCTAATCAAACAAGAGCATGGTGAGCTTGTCTGATGATCGCTGCACTCGAGTCAGTAACTATAATCGATAATGAGAGTGCGTCGATCGCTCAAAAGCAAACATCGTGTGCCAGATTCCAATTTTTTTTTTCTATTAACAAGTAAAACATAGTTTATAACAATGACTTTCATTATTCTCACCAACAAAAAAATTACAAAAAATAATGAAAAATTTATTTTCTGTAGTAAGAATATTATTTTGCAGACATCCATTGAAACTACTGCTTCCAGGGGCGAAAGTTCTGAATCCTTTATTTTGTAAAAGTTCAAATTTGAAAACGTCACAGTATACCAGATATTTTATGTGTCGGTTTATTTTACAATCAAAGTGAAAAATAAAAATTTAAGACATAAGACTCTTCATTTTGTATATTGTGTATCATGAGTCACATATAACTGATGGAAAGGAAGAGGACAATTTATATGGTAATAAATGTTTGTGGAAATAAAGTTTAGTGCAATAATAAGTTTCTCAAAGCATTTCGAATTTATTTATCTTTTACCGCGTTTCCTACATAACACAGACACACGTTCTCTACATTTAACAGGAAGAACTTGTTAAATGTGGAAGCTCGATAACAACCTTATCTCCTTTAAAATTTGTGTCCGCCATCAATTAGCGATTGCGGTTTTTTAGTTTTTCAAGTAAACAAGCTTCTGGAAATGTTGTCTAAGTGAAATTTCCAAAACATTGCTCGGAATTTACTCAGGCATCAAACAGAGACTTGAAGCAAAAATTTATTTCAAAATGTTGTCCTACAGAAGATCGCTCTTGACTAGTTTTGTTAGATTCTTATATATGTTTCCGGTCCATCTTTAAGTCTGTATTGGAAGTAACCGTGTGATGTAACACTTTTGATAGTTACTTATTCAATACGACAAACTTTACATTCATTATAAGATTCAGGCAAAAGGAGAAGGACTGAAGCTTCTTTAATCTTTTTTCAGCAGTGTCGGCAAGGATAGACTTAGTTAATAAACTACTGATACACGAATTCTTCAAAGTATAGAGGTTTTAAGACACGGCTAATACAATGATGTGACATATTTGCGTGAAACAAATGCAACCTCTTACAAGATATTTGATTACGACGTATAAATACTTTTTTTACATGAAAGTTTCCTGCTAAATAACATTTTCCATTGAGAAATTTTAGAAAATTCACCATCAAACCACATTTACAAATCTATTCATGCACAATCAGTTTATTTCTAAGAATATCATGTATCAATTTAAAAGATTGGAGGAAAAAAATGACTCCCAAAAAAAGGCACCTAACGAATTATTAGGTTCGGAGGTGTCTTTTTTGTATTCACCTCCCAAGAGACTCAGCTTTTTGCCTCTACTGCTTGAAGTGGAACTACAAGGGAGTCCAAAACTTGATCTACTTTTCCCATGTGACTGTTTCTCTAAAGATTGATTGTGACTACTAATAGATTTGAAACTTGATACACTTACATAACGTGAGGGTTGTTTTTCTCTCATGTGAGTTGGACTATTGTCTATCATGCTCAAACTGTTGCTACTGCAGGTTTCAAACTTTGATGTACTTTTCTGACGTGAAGGTTGTTTCTCTCTTATGTGAGTCAGACTGTTGCCCATCGTGCTCGAAGTGTTACTACTGCAGAATCCATAATTTGACATACTTTTCCCATGTGGCTGTTTCTCTAAAGATTTATTGTGACTATTAGACGATTTGAAACTTTCATGATGTGACAGTTGTTTTTCTCTCATGTTTGTCAGACTGCTGACCATCGTGCCCGAACTGTTAGTCCTGGAGGATCCATACTTTGATATATTTTTCTGACGTGAGGGTAAGTTTTCTTCAATATGAGTCAGCCTGTAGCCCATCTTGCTCGAAGTGTTACTACTGCAGGATCTAAACTTTGACATACTTTCCTCACGCGAGGGCTGTTTCTCTCTGATGTGAGTCAGACTGTTGTCCATCATGCTCGAACTGCTACTCCTCGGGGATCCAAACTTTGATATATTTTCATGACGTGACGGTAAGTTTTGTTCCACATTAGTCAGCCTGTTGCCTGTGTAGCTTAAACTATTACTACAGGAGGATCCTAACTTTGATGTACTTTCCGGACGTGACAGTAATTTGTCTTCCATATAAGTAAGTCTGTTGCTTATCGTGCTCGAACTGTTACTCCTGGAGGATCCAAACTTTGATGTATTTTTCTGACCTGAGGGTAAGTTTTCTTCAATATGAGTCAGCCTGTTGCCCTCGCGGTTGCCCATCTTGCTCGAAGTTTTACTACTGCAGGATCCAAACTTTGATATACTTTCCTGACGCAAGGGTTGTTTCTCTCTGATATGAGTCAGACTGTTGTCCATCGTGATCGAACTATTACTCCTGGACGATCCAAACTTTGATATATTTTCATGAGGTGACCGTAAGTTTTGTTCTACATGAGTCAGTCTGTTGCCTGTGTGGCTTAAACTGTTGCTATAGGAGGATCCTAACTTTGATGTAATTTCCTGCCGTGACAGTAATTTGTCTTCCATACAAGTCAGTCTGTTGCTTATCGTGCTCGAACTGTTACTCCTGGAGGATCCAAACTTTGATATATTTTCATGACGTGATGGTGATTTTTCTTCCATATGAGTCAATCTGTTGCCTATCTTGCTCGAAGTGTTACTGCTGCAGGATCCCAACCTTGATATACTTTCCTGACGCAAGGGTTGTTTCTCTCTGGCGTGAGTCAGACTGTTGTCCATCGTGATCGAACTATTACTCCTGGAGGATCCAAACTTTGATGTATTTGCATGACGTGACGGTAAGTTTGGTTCCACATGAGTCAGTCTGTTGCCTGTGTGGCTCAAACTGTTACTACTAGAGGATCCAAATTTTGATGTACTTTCCTGACGTGACAGTAATTTTTCTTCCATATGAGACTGTCTGTTGCCTGTCTTACTCGAACTATTACCACCAGGTGATCCAATATTTGACATGCTTCCCATATGTGACTGTTTCACTAATTATTTATCTTGATCATCTAAAGATTTTAAATTCAATACACTTTTTCGACTTAATGATTTTTTTCCCAAAGATGCATTACTTGTCGTACTTTAGAACTCTTTTGTTCGGAAACAGCCTTGTATTTAATAAAATTTTGGCCCGCAATTGGTTCCAAAGCTTTATTTTGTATTGTCAAAGCTATGAGTTTGAATGAATATTTTTTAAATTACTTAAACTTTTGATAAATGTCTTTGAATCACTTCAGGCTCAGTATTGAAAAGAAATCGGTGCAATGTCCAACCGTTTGAAGTGGACTCACCGTCGGAGTGAGGAAAATAAAATCGTATAGAGAGAGAAGTGTCTCCCTGCTTTATATTTTTGTGTATGACTTCACAAGTATTAATTAGATGAGATGACATATCAGTGCACGTTTGTGTGTGTATGTGTGTTTGTGTGTGTGACGAGACCCAGGTTGATAAGCCAACTAATTTTTTTTATGCCTGCTTAAGTAGATAACGAAACAGGGACTTTTAATGGCAAAAAAAATTATTAGTTTAGGCAAATTATTGCATATAGTGTTTTTAAAGATGATAATTTAGATGAAAATTTTCTGTTTCGAATGAGCTGCTAAGACGTAAGTAAACATATACCTACAAAAAGGTTTTGACAAAAAAAATTTCAATGTTGCGGAAACATGTTTCTCACTAATATCTACTAAACGAAGCATCGAATAAAATGATGTTTAATCTAAAAAAGTTGAAGCAAATAAATAACTCCATCAGCACTGTTACAGTTATTATTTAAGTAGGTTGAATTGGGAAACTACAAAGAAAAGAAAAAGAAAGTACGGCATGTATATATCTCTAACCAAATAATCCATGCAACTTTAATTATTCTCATCATTTGTTTACCTGACTGGTAATGCCTTAGATTATATTCGATTCGATTTTTTGATTAGATTGATCTTAAGGTAGTTTTTTGTTCACCTAAATAGCTATAAAGTCACCGTTTTTAATTTCCTAAAAAAGGCATATTCATTGTTACAAATGCATTTATTTACAAAAATTAAAATAAATTTCTTAAACAAATGCATTTATTACAATGGCAAGATATTTTTTTAAAAAATAAAAAACGGTAAGGTTGTAGCTATTTAGATGGAGAAAAAAACTAGCTGTAATTTATTAAAATCGGATGATAATTAAATTTTTTTCATTACAAAGAGTATTTATTTTTCATTCACACAATATTTCGATGAATAAGTACCTTAAATTGGAAAAAAATACGAAAAAAATCTACAATATATCTCATGATTATGACAGTCATACATTAAATTAGCGCCTATTATATTTTATTAGACTGAGAAATATAACATCTTTGATAACCTTCGAATTTTGGGATACAACTACCTTAAGCTCGATAAAAAGTCTGTCAACACGATGTGTGTAAAGTCCACGTAGCAAGCTCTTAAGCTTGACTTTATAGGCGGTTGGGAAGAATTCCGAGAAGAACTTCATGTTCGACACAATTAATTTCACAATGGTGTGAACTGATAATTATACAAGATTCAGTATGAGGGTCTACTTTGATCGCGAGATATCAAAAGCTAATTTGCAACACAGACGCTATTAAGCCCCGTTAATTAGCGCCAAGAGCGTTGTTAATTTTTTAACGTCAAAATATCACGCGGACAGGCTATCGAATAGGCTACCGATTTCAAAGTCAATGTTTGATGATGAAACATCATTTCCAATTAACATGCTAATGTATCGAGCCGGCCGCGTCGAAGCTCGAAAAAAAATTGAATAGCCTCATCTGCTCCGAAGCAAGTCAATAACGCGCGCGCAAACCCTTCTAAATTACCAATTGCCACCACCCTTCCCGGGTTAATTTCGTCCACACTGATTCCCTTCCCCTTTGCCATCGTGTATACTCCCCTCCTCGATCGCACGAACTCTCCAACGATGAAAGCGCGAAATAACCAACCCCACGGCCGGACGTGCGTGACATCGGTGACCACGCAACAGACACCTCGATGGCTGGACCTCAACGATGATGCATGTGAGCTTCCAGTAAAATTTTAGTAGACTTTTGGGAGATTCGTATTGAATGACCAAACTTTGAAGCTGAATTCTTCTCAAATTTTTTGCTATTATGAAATGTGACTGGAAATTGTCGTATCTGGCATTCAGAACGTTCAATTTATTCTACGCTTGAAAAAATTTTCATAGACTTTTAAAAGTGTCATCGAGATTGATAAATATCGAAATAATGTAATGCTGTAATACCTGGTGCATAACGAATGTCCACGTATACTTTTTTTTTTTCAATAGTAGCTGACTTATTGATCATGCCATACGTGCAAGTTGCCATTGATAGTTCGTCATAAAATTTTAAACAGCAGAATGAGTAAGAAAGATTTTTATGTAAAAAAATTACAGCACAGATGATTTTGTACATAAATTCGCTCCACCCTCATTGGGCAAGCTCAAAAAAACGATAGTGATGTACCGAGATGATGCACACTTAATTGTTGGAAAAACGAGTGAAGCACCTTTTAGAGTTAAAGGATGGCTCTTATAATTAGAGTTAAAAGTTAAAACTACAGTAAAAATATATAGTAATAAACATAAAAATTCCAGCATTGTACCTGACAAAACTTTTAAGCTACTTCAACGGTTTTAATCAGTAGTCAATAAAATCTCAACTGAGTAATAGTATGCAACGACCGCGCGGTTTTATGTGTATTTATTTATATACGAGTGTGTACGTATATGTTATGGAAACAGAGAACGTATCATTTATGTTATGGTAGTAATACCTATGGACTACTATGTCGAGTAAGCGTTACTTTTTATCACTTATCATATCTGTAGTTATATAATGAAGCTAAAGCTACCCTCACTCAGGGACGAATCGCACCTCTAAGGCTCCCAGACTATTATAAAATAAAAAGTCCTTCATGTTAACAATTGTTGTGGTGCTTGTACATATCCTGCTGGCTATACTCTTAAAATTTTGTATGGTGGTGTATCCCAACCTTATATAAATAACCTCAAAGTTTTATGCCATTCACGCGACTTATGTCGGTTGTGAAAGAGCGGATAATGTAAAATAATGAATTAGATTTATATCAACGAATTCGATGGAAAGTTTGAATAGATTTTTTTCAAAACTCATGTGTGAATATCGATAAAAGTTTAGGTTACTCGTGGGGGTTTCATGGGGGTGGACAAAAACTGTCACCCAATATCTTGGCATCCGTATATCAAACATCCGTTTCGAACGATTTTTTTTTGTTTTTAATACACCATGACGTCGTGCCTCGTTTACAAAACGCGCAACTACATAAATTCCGTAACGACGAGAATCATACACTCGACCCAAATGTTCCCTCCCAGAAAATCGCCCCGCTCGGACGCACCTCTTTTTTTGCACACCCCCGAGCAAACGATCGGCCAATTTAACCCCTACTCACTGGACTCCGTTTTTCCGCTCACCGCGAGAGTACTCGTCGAGAGAAGCCGTCGGACGCGCGCAGCGAGAAATATTACTCCCCGTGCATCATCCCCGCGAGTATATGTACAGGAACGAGCGCGCCGTGCGGAGGAAACGCGAGCCGTGTCGTTGGCCTCCACCGGCCCGCGACTAATCTCGGGACAAACGCACATCGCCGGCCGGCGCGAGAAGCTCCAGCAGTGCGCCGCGGTGCTGATGGCGTCTGTTGCGCAACAAGCCGCCGGCGTAGAATAGACGATGCGGCCTATATGAGGG
>JAPYYV010013290.1:0-10762 GCA_030522625.1 Copidosoma aretas
GATCGCATGCTTATCGCCCTCGGCTTCGCCTCGGGCGTTAATTGCCTGCGATCTGAGACATTCTTTACTTTTCCTCCCTAGGTGAGTAATATACTATTTTCTTTCCGAGGGTGCGAAGTTGAACTTTGCGCCCCTGGCCACACTTTTGGCCCGCTAATCACTTTCCTGCGCGTGGGCGCAAAGTGATTCAAGGGCCCAAAGTGCAGCCCGAGGGCGCCAAGACTTTGCGCCCATGGTAAGAAAATAGTACATTACGCCACTAAGGCAGAAAGTAAAAAATTGAGCGCCCGAAGGGCGCGCTTGTTTTACTTTTGTGCCCGAGTCTCGTATATTCTTTTTCTTGCCGAGGGCGCAAAGTGCAATTTTGCGCCCGTGGGCACACTTTGGGCCCGAGAAAATACTTTGCGCCCTAGGGCTGTACCCCAATACCCGCTTTAGTGACACTCAATGCGCTCGAGCAAATCCGCGAATATCTTTCCCTCTTATAATGTACATGCATAATGTATAATGTATTATGAAAATGGCCACTTGGCAAGCTGAGCTTAGATGGCGCCAGGGACGAGAGTACTCAGTTTACATACACTCTCGCATATACTGATATATTGATATTTTATGGTCTTTGGTCGGCTGGGGTCTCTCCTTCCTGGCGCTCTTTTATTGGTTTAGAGTTATTGGTCGCATTCTCCATATCACCCAGCTGTATACCTACCCTGTTAATAATACAGACGGCAACAATGTCAAAATTGTAAGAAATGTTATGTCTACTTCAGTCATTGCGGAAAATCTTTTTCATCACTCTAACCTAAAAATCGCACCTTCGCCGCTTCTTTTCGGCTCTCATGATGAAAAATATAATACCGACCTAGTACTAGGGACGTTTTCTGGAAGGCAGGAATACGTCCCTAGCACCAGGGTGGTAATATACTATTCTTTACTACTTTTTCACACATGAAGAAAATAACAAATATAATTTTTAAACCAAGCTACTATATGCTTATAATCTATATGGCTTCAGGTTATGTTTAGGAGTACTTACCTTAACTCATCGTGAAAACAAATATTTTACACACCCACAATAACGGGATCAACCGTAGTAATATCCTCAGCAAGCCTTATTTCGTTTCATCACAGAAAAAATGATAGATGCGAGCTTCCTACAACTTAATAAAACTAAAATATGAATTTCAGTGTTGCAACCTATCAGGTTCAGATCTCCACGAAGCAAACTTACGTGGAGCCAATTTGAAGAATGCAACTTTCGAGTTGATGCTAACGCCACTCCACATGTCACAGACAATCAGGTAATGTGGTGTAAAGAAAAATTGGAAGAATTCGAGCTTGATGGAAAGCACAGTTTAGTTCGAGGTTTAGTCTGACTTTTGGGAACGCTGTATATTTTATTTGAGGTAATCGTATGATTTATTCTAAAAAAACAATGACGATAACATTAGTATCTTTTAAGTTTCGGGTACTTTGTTTAGCTTGCAGAATAACAAGTGCTTTAGATGTTGCTTTGTGATTGTGAATGATTGATAATTCTGCACCAAACGAATGCCTTACAGCTCAACGTAATATGCAGAAAACTAGTTATAAGTATGATATTAATAGAATATATATCATTCGTTTATACAAATAACAAACTTTTTTTACAATAAATAATTATAAAAAAAATAACTAAAAATGTGGAAATTATAAAAGAAATAGAAGTTTTTTTTTAATAGTTTTCGTCAATAAACGCTTTGGACTTAGTGATCGCCCTGGAGAGATGCACATTTTTTGACGAAAACAACTATTTCCTACCTCGGGCGTTTTTCGGGACCTTTAGACATTTACTGCGCAGGTCCCTCGAGCCGCAAAATAGCCCCGGCGGCGATGGCGCTTTATATATGACAAAAGCTTCCATTAGGCCCAGAAGGGCACAAAATCGCACTTTGCGCCCTCAGTAACAAAAACGATATAACCAACTCGCGCACAAACCTACATCAACCGCACCCCTCAGGCGCTTAAGTTTGTATTTTACGCCCTAGTGACGTAATGTACTATTATTTAAAAATGTGATATAATTGACAACTTTCATAAGAGTATTGCTTCATAGCTTTACTTTAAAGAATAAATAACTTTATAATGCTGATTTGAATTTTTCTGACGTTAAGCAATATGCGTTGATCGCGTATAGTATTTTTATACTAAACCACAAATCATGCAAAACACTATTGATCATACAGAAAAACTAAAGAAAAAAAGACAGGTAATTAATTCAAAACGATTTATTTAAATAACTTGAATTTCAATTGATTTATATGAAGAATAATATCGTAATAAAATGCATTTGACTTAATTTCAATTCATATTAACTATAGTTTTTTATTAATAATACCAGTATATTGGTTTTAATCAAGTGAACTTTACCGAATATTTATTCATGTATTTATTTATTTATTTATTGATGTCTCTGATCAATTTAAATCTAAAGTGTTTCATTTTTACTGGAATCAATTATTCTGCGATCCTAATATTAATATCCTGACGAGTTAAATATACTTCTCGATGTTACTGTTTTCTTCTCAAGTTATACATAGAGTATCTTAGCTTAATCGATTTCAATTTATCGGTGTCAACGCATAGTTTTTATGGCATCGTTTTAGTAGCACTAGGATGATATAAAATCATATCAATCATTCTAATTAATAGGGTTTCACTATTTTGCGAGATACTAAATTATCTATGACTTATACGTACTCAAAGAATTGTTGATGATGAACCACAGGAAACTTCAGGAGTATTTATAAAAAGGTCATATATATATAGAGTATGATTTTGCCTACTAGGAAAAAATTATCACCCAAAAATCAAGTTTTATTCAAATTGTTTACTCGTGCTACTCTTATATTCATCGATGATCAGTATGTAGGGCGGTATTCAAAAGGATAATTCACCTGTAATTTTTTTCATGACGTAAAGTTAAAATGTAAGTACGCTGGTTAGACATATTATTACGTGTATGTATGTTTGATCTAATAAAACATTTATGGATGAAGGCTTGAATCTATCTGCCGGCTGTCCGTATTTCCTTACCACGTGGATTTGGAGATATCCTTAGAAACATTTCAAGTTTTGTATGCTGCCATTCTTTTTGGCACGAATATATTGTTTGATTTTATTTAATTGTCTTCGAAGAGGCCATACAGGCAGAAAGTGTATGAAAAAAGCGCGTTGTGATCAATGTTATCGCAAACATCACATCCTTTTGCACTTTTCTTTGATTCGAGCATATTTTTCCTTTTTTGGTCCCATTTATACACTCGTTTTTCAAAGTTTTTGTACGTATATGTTATCACATTATACTACCAATTTTATCATTTAAGTAACACGCGAAACAATAGCTGGATACAACGGGATATTTAAAGAAATTGTAATTATATATTTTAAATGGGTTTAAGGTACAAATGAGTAAAAATTGAAATTGCCAGTCAAAGTGTGAAAAATAGCAGCGAAGAATATAAGTTTCTTGCATATTAATTGGCAGTAATTTTTATAAACACTTATTTGAGGATACAAGTTCAACATTTCTTTACATTTCCTGAGTAACAAAGCTTTCCACTAATACGGCCGATATGAGCTGATCTACGTTATACATGACCATTAGTTGAAATTTTACCATTAATTTTTTTGTACCCTATTATAGACTCATTTACAGAGAAGTATTTACTAAAATTAATTTTCAAAACCATGACATTCATGTTGGGAACTTATTGGCTCAACATAAGTACATTGTTTCCAATATAAGTGATTTTATACATTATTTTATTCTTTATAATGATTATGACTATTACCATACATTCATATGACTACTGTTACTAATTATTGTGATTATTATTAATATTATTATTATCACCATTATTTTGTTTTTGATATTGTTGTTGTTATCGTCTATGACGAAGGCATGACAAGTTTCGTAAACCAGCGGTACTGCGCTTAAGTTCCGATATTTATCGTACAATGTGTAAGCTGTGAAGTGACGAAATTTCAAGTTTTTATTTGTTGTGTCGACGTTGTTACTGCTGTCTTAATTTTTCCATCGTTTCCATGTCAAATCTAATTAAAGTGAAATCAGTTGGAGTAGTCGCCTCTGATAGATAAATCTGGCCAATTTCATGAGTGCGCGTTAAAATAACATGTAGCACCAGCCCTCTCTTCCTATGACTTGCACACAGCAAATAACAACTAGAAACTAAATTAATGAATACATGAAACGATGATTGTAATTATTTTATCATCATTATTATTATTACTACTATCACTATCGTCACTGTTCTCCTTTGTTTGGCTCTACGAAATTCATAATTTTTGTATCGTTAATATGACCGACACAATGTAATAATTAGTGTAAGCCAAACGCAAAAGACATCAGTAAATTATATTTTTGACACAATGTTCTGCACATCATTAACCCATTACCAAGTTTCAAATTTGTTTGTATAATTATTCGCCATTAGTTTTTTTTTTAAGTTCATTATCACTTAATGTTTCGCTACATCTCAATTTTAAATACGATGTAATTTATTGTATTTGTTTTAATTATGTTCAGAAAACTTAGCTCTTAGAGGCTCAGAACGCTCTGTACAGTTTTATTTTGCACATTAGAAGGTATTTGTATGATTATATTTTCTTATAATGAATAATAAGATCTCTGTTCTGTTCTGTTCTGTGTTATCGGCTTTGGGTCACTTATTTGTGGCTCTGGTGTACCACATTAAATCGTGGTATTATAATATTACATCTGTATAGTACCCGACGGAAAATTTTGAAGCACCGTTTTGTTCTCACTGCTCCAACGGCACGGTACGCATTGATTAAACCGTAGAGCCAGGCATCACCATTATTCCTTGCTATCTATACACCATACAGACTATAACGAGCTATCACAGTGATAAGCTAACTGTATACTTACTGGTAAGTTGCATCTGTGTTCATGATATCCTAATTAAAATATAATCCATGAATAAAGGTGGGCACATGCACAACAGAAATTAAAAATCTTGAATTCGAGTTTTTTAAATGCTCTAATCTAGGGTAGTTGAGCTGGGCGAAAATGGTAAGAAAGAAAAGTAAAAGAGGTACATCGAATTAGGTTTCGTGAACTCTGCTGCTTACGTCTTTCCATATCTCTCACTCCTCGCAAGAAGTTTACATTCAGTTTTATAATCTCGTTCTGCAGGACAGACAAGTTTCCCATTAAAGTCAATGCTGTACGTAAGAACAAAACAAAAAGAGACAGAAAGCAGGGGAAAGGGGAGAAAAAAGTATATGTAGTTTGGCAAGTTTGGTACAGGGAGCGAAGAACACTATCCATGATTAACGGACTTACTCTAACTGAGCTCAAGTTTTTATCGTAAAATACTTTCTTTTTTTTTTTTTCAATTTATTTTTGCTGATTATATTTGTTTTTTTATATAGGTTTTGGTTTAGTATTGATTTCAGTGCCACAACTACTTTTACTTTTACAGATTAAAGTTAGTTTAACAATTTTGCAATCGAAATGATCCAAGTGTGAAGAATAACATCAAGTTTGTCTCTCTATAGAGATAGTATACTATTGTTTCGTTATCAATAATTCTTAAAATATATTTAAAAAATATATGATAATGAAGAGATATTGTCCATTGACAAAATAAAACATTTATTCACATGATACTATTATTAACCGTTATATTCATTTATGACGATTGATATTTGAGAAAAACTTGAAATTTATTTTAAGAACAGAGTTTTACAACTCATCGTGTCAACAGAAAAAGGACGTCTGCCGATCATTTTTTTGAAGAGAAAGCTATTCTATCCGTTGTCATAGTAGAAGAATTTTTTTTCACTTTGAGGGAGGTCATTTTAAAAAAGAGCGCCCCAGAGGCTCGTTTGGTACAGCATATATTTACTTCGGATCTTTGCTTAAAATACTTGTAATTTATAAAATAGGATTTCAAACGGAGAAAACCTAAGAAGTTCATATTATCAGTATGTTCTACATTACAGCAAATACTTAAAGGATCGAATACTAAAAGCTCATTCGACAAACAGTATCATACAGGTTCAAAAAATACTAAACGGCTAGTCTAATTACGCTACAGTGCGCAAGGCTTAAAAAAGTTATAGTATTGCAAAATGCACTCAGTCTACTTCTCTTAGAGCCAGACCAAAATCCAATGCTTCATTACGACTCCAAATTTTTCCCGGCACACTTTTTAAATTTGTCGTGTCGATCCTTCAGCTTCTCCTCCACCTTATATTTCCCTCGTCATTATATAAGTCGTGCCGGAACACGTTCAAGATTTCTCGCGCTCGCGAAAAAACCTCGCCCTGCTCTCCTGAAGGAACGACTGATTGATCGACTTCCCAGCTGATTCCCATGCCTTTGGAATCGAGTGGGGGATCGATATTTTTTTCTCTCGAGCCGTCGGATTTTTCGAGCTCCGTTATTTTTGCTTGAAGGGTCGCAGGTACCCGGGGAAAATATGTTCGGGTCGACTCGAGATTTAATGAGATTCCTCTCGTGCGCCTGGAAAGGTTGTGATTTTTTTTTTTTATTTGGTCATATTAAAAGTGACCTAACGCAGATAATTATACATGAATATGTGTGTGAGGAAATGTATGTACAAGTGCAGGGATACATGGTTTTGAAATATTCAGTAATTTTTTCTTCGAGATAGATTTGAAGGAATAATTTTAGAAATGTTTCAAGTATCATCGAAACCGCTTGTATGAACAGGATGTTAAAGTAGGGTAAAAATCGTCTTTTAAAAAATGAAATTCACGCGTTTATTTGAAGAAATATTTTGATGAACGCCAAGATCGGTAAATAATTTCGGTTGTACTCAAAACGAACTACGATCCGACATGACTGCTCCCCACGCAAAACAAATTTCGTCACTCAAAATTTATGGTTTTACGAGGAGTTAAAATTGTTCTTTTCTCAATTTTATCATCAGTTTTATTCTCAACAATAAATCCAATCAACGAGAAGATATGGTTGATTGTTTATCGTATTATTTATGGAATTATTAATTTTGATAAAATAAAAACTGTTGCTGAAATGTAATGTAATCCAATATGGTCCAATCTCCGTCACTTTTTACCAACAAACTGTTTTCCGTGGAACATTTTACCACAATTGTTACGATCAAACGTTTGACAGTAACATATTTGAAAAAAAAACCAGCTTTTTGTTTGATTGGGTGGTGTAGTTGTCACGACTGATCTCGCTTCGTCAATCGATCTAATCTAATGCCGAGCTCTGATAGTCTTTTCATCAAACTGATTGAGTGTGGGAGTGATTTAGATGATTAAGTGAAGAACCATTGATTGTAACGAACTCTTGCGAAGTCGTAAAAGGTAGGTACAGCGTGACACGATGGTTCTCAACTGATTGCTTTGAAGAATATTCGCCGGCTGGTTTTTCACTATTTTGGATTTGGGTGATTGCAAATAGTAGCGAATCATTGTTAATTATAATAAAAAACACTTCTATATGGTTTCTAAAAATTTAGAATTTTCATGATTATAGTTGATCTTCAAAGTCAATGAATGTACGCTTTGATAAAGAACGATTTTTTTCTTAGCTATATCGATTTTCTTTTCATTCACTCATTCTTTTTTTTGCGCACAATGCCGATAATACACCGCACTCGGAATTCATAGGATTTCTTATGCCATGATGATTTAAAGAATACCTAACGTGCACTCCGTTCGACTATATAAATGCAAGTCTTGTATCATATTTAAGTACTTGATTAGAATAAAACTAATTCGACCTTCCAGATCGGTTTTTACTGCTACAGTCTTCTTACTTTTTATTGTCTCAAGTTTTGCGAATACACAAAATTACACAAGTTGATCAAAACTTCAAATCATTTTTTTATTTTAAATACCAAAATGTGAGAACATTTCTTTACGTTCTTACGAAAAAGCCTAATTTTTATGTTCGAATCACGTTTGTAACAACCATGTACGGCAATGAAAAAAGAGACCCAAATCATGTTACTAACACCCGTTTGTTCAAGTTACGAGTATAGTATACCATCGATATCGTACGCGTGAAATCTGTTGCGTCGTATGAATTATTCTGTAAAAAGCCTCGATAATTATGTACCAACCAAGATGAAAAATTGGCAAGCAACGCACCTGACCAAGCAGCGGAGCCAAACGTGCCAAAATAGAAAAAAAAAGTCTACACCGAAGTGCATACCCTCAATCTCACGCTCCCGTGCCCCGACAACACGAGACGAGAGGAAAATAAGACGAACGACGCGCTGTTTGTTCCTGCGTCTCTCTTGTATGTGCACAGTCGTCGTCGGCGAAGATGCCTGCACTGCAGCTTTTTCCGTTTCTCGCGCTGAAGACGCGTTGTAGGGGTACGTACAGAGCTATACAGCTCGAGTGGTCACGTACGCCATTTCCTTCCTCTCGTATATACACGTCGGGGAAATGGAAAAGCGTCGCGCTCGCTCGGCGTCTCGCGAGGGCTCCGATTTCTACGTTCTGCGATCCTTTTCGTTCGTTTTGCGAGCTCCGGCAAATTCGTTTTCATTTTCGGAGCGTATTTTGGGAAAATTCGGCGATCGGATCTCATTGAACGGGAGTGGAGGACGATTGCGCGCAACGTGACGGATCGCGGGGTTTTTTTTTTTTCTTTCGTGTTCGAATGGTGCTTGGTCCAGCGAAGAATCTGAGTTTTTCGGTTATCCTACAAAATTGCCATCCAAGTTTTGCCGTCGTAATATTTATTGTAGTCGGTCGAAAAATGTAGAACCTGATCATTTATAAAATGTCTCACGGCGCCGAGTTCAAATTCAATTTGCGGATTTTGCGAAAAGATGTGATCTTTTTTAAAACATAGGAGTTGTTAAGATAAAAAAACAGATCAGTGATCGTGGATCAAGGATTTGACTGAGTCGGTAAGCTTAATGTAACTTGCATCTAAATCCAAACGCTATCCAGAAGTTGTGGCACACCATCGATGAATATCTATTGTATCACTAACAATGGTATCCTGACAACGTTTGGTAAGATCTAAGACGTTATTACCCGGATACGTTTCTTAAAATTCAAATTCCACCCACATAAAACAAGCTTCAATGAGATAGAATCCATATTCATCAGCATAATCTTGGTTGCTCGCCCTAACTTTTGAACAGCAAAGGACCACATTTTCATACCATGGAATTTCCCCTGTTTCGCTACCCATTCTAGAGTTCCGTAAAGTTCTCCTTGGTTTTATGCTTGAACTACTAAGCATACGATTAAAAAAAAAACAAAAAAATCCAATCCAGAAATCCAGGACACCTCCCGGGCAACACGCATCGTGCTCCTAGAATGCGGAGGTGTGCGGTGGTAGTGGTATAATAAGCATACGCGCATAGACGCCGCGCCGGTAGAACAATAACTCAAGCCTTCAGGAGGTATAGGAGAGTGGCCGAGGTGTTGCGCGCGATATGAGAAAAGCCAGATGCTGCGAGCCAGAATTTCTTAAGCGCGAGAGTTAAAATGCGAGGGGAAAAAGGAGCGGGGGGGGGAGAGGGGTAGAGGATGGAAAACGCGCAAGTGCGCACTTAAAGGATGGTTCGCGGAGATGTATAAGTATACGCCTGGCCTTATTTCGCATCGAGCTCGCGCGTCTCGGGGTTTTTATTCTTCTTTATGCGCTGGTGATTTCTCGGTTCTATTTCTCGGGTACATTGTGAATCCAAAGTGAAATCGGTCGAGATGAAGATTACTAGTTTTTCAAAGTCTTGCGTTTTTTGTTTTGTTTTTTTGTTTCTCATCTTTATTGAACCCTGTATAGGCTCTTTAAATTTTCCATTTTGGGGGGGGGGGGGGGGGCATTTCACCGGGCATGACATCAACTGGCACAGTCAACAGCATCGGGCGAGATATTGGTAAGGGTTCTTTTTCTGCATTAATTTACTACGATAGTAACATACCGTAGGCATAATACGCGGAAATAGTACCCACGTCGTATAATGCATCAACATGTATTATGCAAGTATATATATGCATGAGTTGAAATAACATGTATACTATCAATGAAAATTATGTCAAATTTCATCTAGATCTGTATACTGCAATAGTTACAGTAACTAATTTTTAATAAATAGGGCAGTACTGCCAAGTCATATAGACTGGTTGGTAAAGATAGCAAGAATAATCAGGATCCAAAGTTTCGCTGATTTTAGCAGCGACCGAATTATTACGGGTGAATCGATTCTCCGGTTTATTATATTCGGAGAGTATACAGGTAGTTGGTTCAGGACGCGAGATGGTTGGATCACTTTCCGAATACCAATATGTAAATAAAAAAAACACATCAACCATACAATGCCACCCTCCAGTCGATCGGATCAATGCTCTCGGATAGTGCGCGTCTCGCGCAGAAATCATGCCGATCATCCAGTCATCAACCCCCGTGAACCCCCCCCCCCCCCCCGGACCCTCTTTTCCCGCTCTACGACCTGCTTCTGTTGCGCACTCCCGCTGAACCAGAGTACACCCGATAAACCGTTCGCGAATCGCTCAAAATATAAACGATCATCGCAACAAAACACTCAAAATTTTCATCCCCCATCGCCCGAAAACAAGTCCCGCGTACGCAACACCCGATCCCTCCCCCGGGACTCCTCGAAAGCCCAAAATCGATGCCCCTTTGTCCCCCTGCCCCAGAAAAAAAAAAAACCAACGACCACCCTTTCCCTTTCCCAGGCTCGTATAATAC
>JAPYYV010013293.1:0-10962 GCA_030522625.1 Copidosoma aretas
AAGGCCGCGGCGGTCGGCGTCGCGCGCGATTCCCCCGCGTAAATCAGACCGGAACGCGCCCCTTCTAATGAGCCCGGACACATGTGCCCCGGACACCGCTTTTTTTTTTCGTCTTTTATTTTTCACAGGTGCGTGTTGTGCTTGCGGAATTTTTTTTTTCGCGTGTTTGAGGTGCGGGGAATCGAGAGGCAATGGTGTAATCGGTCGGGGTGTTTGGGACTTTTTTTGAAAGTGAAACTGCTGTTTTTTTCTATGATCCGTGATTGAAGGAAGACAGAACATTTTTGGAGGGATGGATTTTTTTTCCAAATCGTAAGGTTAACGTCTCAGTGGTCAATAATGAAAGCTCGAGGAACATTAAACTCTATCGCATACTATTTCTTATCCTGATTTCCAGTTCAGTACATGAATTGAATTCAAAAAGAGTGAGAAAACCTATCAGTCATTAATGACGTTCATGTCAATGTAATTACTCTAATTATACTATACTATGCATTGTCACACGGTTATATTTAAATACAACTTGTTTACGTACTGTATTATTTTTTCAACGTAGACTACATTAAATTTGTCACCGATTGAATCAAATATACGGTGGCAAGATACTATTTTCTATAATGTTTTGTACATAAGTCAAGCATTAGTTCAGCTCACGAAAAAAAATGTTAACAATGCGTACAAATCAACAAGCGCACGTATCGTAAAATCCAACGTACCGGCCTACGCACGAATTAGCGGACACGACCGAACGAAATAACAGCGAATAAATGGCCCCCAGGCCCCAACGACGAGAAGTCAAGCTCTCGCCGCGATCCCTCAAATCGAGCCCCCAACTATACACGCTCACGCCCCGCTCCGTACATTACGCCAACGCGCTCCACATTAAATCCGATATAATGAGCGGCGGGATACATGCAAATGTACTTTACAGCGCGCGCGCGCGGCGGTAGCCGATCGAGCGAGCGTTCAACGCGCGCGATATTAACGAGCCCCCGGCGCGGTGCGTGCGCGGTGTGTCTGCGCTTGCCACCGCTCTCCACCCCCCCCCCCTCCCCCCGCGCGTGTTGAATAAAAGCGAGAGCGCCGGGGCTGTGATATATCACCCGGCGGCTCTCTCGCGCGCGCCTCTTTGGATTTTAATACACATCTTTTCGGACTCGCGGCGGCAACTTTGCGCGTTCGATTAATGGGCAAATCTTCGCAATAGCGCGCAACGCTAATGCGTGCGGACGGCGGGGAAAAGTTGGGAGGGGGGGAAGAACTAAGAAGGGGGGCTGTGGGAATTATTATATGCTCTAGCGCGACGACGACGACGACGCTGCAATGTGCCGTACCCCGGTGAGCGGAGTTATATATGGTGGACGTGATGGAGGAAGTGTTCGTGCAGCCTGGCGTACGGGTCATTTCACAAAAACGTTTTGTTATTTTGAGCAAAAAATTGTTTTTAAACAGGGTAAACCGATTTTCTCTGGATAGTCTGTTTCAAATGAAGTCTAACAATTGTTTGCCGCAGCGAAGCATTTAAAATTCCCACTTTTAGTAGCTGCTTACACGGGAAATTCTATTGCGGCATTTGCGGATAGTCGTAGGGTTATCGTGAGTATAGAGTTCTGCTGGCTAAAATAAGCGGTCATTACCGTAATGCCCCTAATCTTGGAGGTATTTTAAATTATCAACGAGGTGACTATAGTGCACGAAGGCTTCTAGTGTGCATATGTACCAAACTAAATGAAAAATTCCTATTTGACGCTTCAAGATTGCCAAAAAAGTACCAATGCTTTTTTTGAAGTTTTTCAAAAATTCCATGTTAATTAACATGTATTTTCTAAAAATGACAATAGAGCCAAGCCAAAAAGTTTTCAGCTGGATTGGACCTGACTCATAACAGATAAATAATTAATAAATTCGGAACACTAAATTTTCAAGATCTTATTTCACACACCAAAATATCTGGTTTATCGTAAAATGACTTATGAATATATTATGCAATGAAATCACTAAATTTACTGTGTATACATAATTATTGTGTTATTGTTATTACTTGTTACATTATATCATTTAATTATATGTTCAATTTAATTGTATATACGTAATAAGTTATTTAAAACTACTATATTTATGTTTAAAGTGAATGATAAGTCTACTCACGAAACATAATCTCCTTATATCTTACTCTGTTGTTGATAGCTTACTGCTCAGTATAATACTTCTTCACTCGACGAATGACTATATCACACTGTGAGCTTAGTCAGCTGAGTAAGTCAGTGGTCAGTGACCTAGCTGAGCTGCGCACTATATACCGCGCAATGAGCTGCGCAGCTCACCTGATGCTTTGTCAACAGTGTGAATTAGTCATTCGTCGAGTGAACACGTATTATACTGAGCAGTAAGCGATCAACAGCAGAGTAAGAAATAAGGAGATTATGTTTAGTAAGTAGATTCATTGTACACTTGAAACTTCGATAGAGTATTTTTTAACAATGCATACGTATACGTATCATGTAATGAAATAATAAGTTATAATAATGCTTTTTGAATTTTTTTTGAAAATCCGATTTAAATTAACATGTGTTTTCTAAAAATGCCAATAGAGCCGGGCCCAAAAGTTTGCAGCTAGTTTCGGAGAGAAAAAAGAAGAAAAAAAAAAAAAATTTTAATCATTTCACACACCCAACTATCCCGTTTTTCGTGAAATGATCCGTATATGCGTTTAGGTTATAAGTATAAATTCTCTTCGTGCGGACGCTTTTGGATCCTACGGCGGGGATTATTCGCGCTATTAGAAAGCTCGTTCGCTGTACTTATATGGGTGTTATCGTCGGTCGATCTGCGGTTATTTATGCTCGATATGAATTGCCTTGGATTTTTCGAGCGATTGTATTATACGCAGTGACGAGACTTTTAATTTTTTTTCTTGGAATCACGAGCATAGATGTCTAATGGAATCAGAAGAGAGAAGCTCTACACCTGAAACATGCGTATATATGTGGATCGTTTGACCAACATCAAGAAGGATATGGTTTATTTATCAAGGACTATAACTCCCGGTCGAAAATAGTCTGGCGCGTCAGGTGCTAAAATATGTATAATTAGTATAATGGAATACAAAAGTTTAACAGAAGATGATAAAAAATTATACTCATTAAAAATAAAAAAAAAATAAAAACTGATTAATGATGATGAGATAATATGTACACATTTACGATTAAATAGTGAAATAGATAAGAGAGCCAAATTAAAAGAAAATGAATCAACAAATCGATATCAAAAAGAGGAGATCTACCGATAACACAATCAAACTCAGCAACAAAATTTAATATAAAATGTCCATATTTGACGAAAATGCACTTTTACCGCAGATGTTCCTTAAACTTGGTATACAGGCACAAATTCGCTGGATAAAACAAACAAAACGCATCGATGCCCAGGGGGAGGAGAAAGAGCGGTCGAATCGACGGATAACCAAAGAGAGAGAAGCAAAAGCGGGCGAGGCGCGGTCTTAAAGGGGACGCCCGAGCGCACTTATCTGCGGGAGCTAACGAGCGGCCGGCCTTTTAGATAACAGCGCGCGAAAACACGGATAACACTTCCACGCTGTCCGATATGCACACATTTCACGTGGAATCAAGAGCGATCGGTTTGGCAGATTCGGAATAATAAAAAGAGGGGGGGGGGAAAAAGAGCTGTACAGACACGGCACACCGTAAGTATCTCGACCGTATATACGTATACCGAACAAATCGCTGCGCGCCAATCAAGTTTCGATGGACAAATGCACCTATCAATCACCCCCTCCCCTTCCCCCTGCATTACGCAAACCCCGCAACAACAACAACGGCATCGCGCCGCGCAATTATAATTACCATTACACTCCCCGTCACTGATTTATGTATCAATCACTGGGGCCATAATACCCTTTATTATCATCATCATCATCATCCCACCACCTTGAGCGAAACAAAGCAGAACGAAAGGAGCAATCCCCCTTTCCCCCCTCAACGTCCCCGACAACAACCTGCAGCTCGCATTAGACTCACCGTCCCCGTCCCTTTCATACATAATGTGCAGCAGCAGCAGCAGCTAAGGTTGATTAATTCACGGTCCCAACTATACACCATACACGCGCCGACGGAAGCCGACCCAGCAATGTCATAATATTTTCAGGCGTACACGTCCCACACATGCCCCACGAATACATAATACAGCCGGTCGGCGACTCCGCGGGGAATTCAAAAGTAGATGGATAAAATAGATAAGCGCGCGAGAGATCGATATACCCGCCATCGACTAACCTATAACCTACAACAGCATCCATCTATATATGGAGCGCAGATCGCAATCGCGCGCGCCTTTTTCACACGAGGGGGGGATGTGCTCCATCTCTTCTCCGCTCTCTCTTCCTCTCCGTATACATACACACCATGACTGCATCGCGCGCGTGTGTGTGTACACACACAAGACACGCGTACACCCGGAGTGGGCACTAAAACGTATTAGACGAGTGTAGAGTAGTAAGTCGAGCCGAGCGCGATTAATCAAAGCCGGCCGGGGATATATTAAGGTCGTTCTCGTGGCTCGCGCGCGGCGACCAACGGCGCCAGCCGCCGAGTTAGTGCTCGCCTTTTAGTACACACCGCGTCACAGATCCCATACGCCGACTTGAAAGTCCCGACGCGGCTCGGAGACCGTACTTGTGTACATACATACCTGTGTGGTTTATTTTTTTGCCATTTTGTTTTTCCTCCTTTTTCAATTTCGTTGGATTTCATTTTTCCGCGCGGAGCCGCGCGCTTATGCAACAGGCGTCTCCCAAGGGGCTGCTGCTGCTGCCGCTGACGTCTGCGTTTTTTTCCTCCTGCGGGGCTAGGCTCTTGCGTGCGGATGGCGCACTCGTGCCCGGCAGCCCCTCACTTGCACCGTTCTTGTTCGTTTGTCGACGAAACACGGACTTTTACTCTCGTTCTTGTGCAGGTCGTACAGATGGGGACATTTATTTCTAATGGGGGTCGCCCCACGTGGAAGTATATTTTAAAGTAATCCCAGTAACTTTATTTCCAAATTCACCCGCTCTCGATCGAGCTCGACCAATCAAGTCACGAATCGATCACTTATATGCCTACGCGAGCGTTTCGCGATCCTTACTGTTCGCAGTGTTAAAATCAAAAATATCCAAAGTAAAAGCTCCAGCACCATGATTACAATCTCGCAGCCTCGAAAAAACTCATGCATCGGTATAATTACAACTTCCAGCCTGGACAAACGCACGCGAGCGAATAGTAATAACAGGGCACCATGCGCGCCCCGACTCACAACTCGTTGTACAAATACCGAAAAGCAAACGAGCCGCCGCGAGCCCCCGCTGCAGCATTCCAAGGTCAAGTGCACGCTCCCGTGGCGCAGCTTTCACACCACCTACAGGCACCGGCTCCCGCAATTAGTTGTATCTGCCTTTTCCCTCGAACGGTAAAATAAAAGCGTCAGCCCCGTTAAGCAGCCCAACTTTCCCAGCCGGCTCTAGCCAACAACAACGGCAGGCAACCACCGGCGTCGCAACCACCACCACCACACGCGAGCCCGGGCTAGCTCCACACGAGTCTCCGCGGTAGAGATAGGGAGGGAGGGAGAGAGAGAGATCGACGACAACGACGGGGACTCGTCGAAACGCTCCTCGGTGCGATAACGATCTCCCGCGAGCGGATCGGGAACAAGAACGAGAGGCAGAAACAGAGCAGCGTAGGAGGAACGGCAGAAGAAGAGCAGGGGGGTTGCGCGCTGAAAAGTAAGGGGGGGGGGGGGCGAGCGGCAGATCCTCGTCGTCGTTTATTGCGGTGTCATCGTTCCCGCTTGACGATATTTCCCGGACAGCTATAGGGAGGTGGAGGCGGCTCCTCCTACGATTTTTCCCTCCTCTCGGGCCCCGGGAGATCTAATGATAAGGCCCGAGTCGGGGCTCATAGGGGGGGGGGCAAGCATCGATCTATCGTCGGAAGTTGCGGGTATCGACAAATACGTACACCTTCCCGTGCACCGCGAGCTATAAACAATAATACAACGTCGTGGTGGGTTTTGTGTTTTCTCTCTTGGTATACGGACCGTCAAAACCTGAAATCTGTATGAATAGTGGGGTGGTAGGAGGGAAGGATGAATACTGTACAAGAGTGGGGCGGGGGGGGGGGGGGGGGAAAAAAAAAACACTCAACGACCGGGGCAAAAAAGAAATCGGGCGATTTCGGGGGCAATTTTTTAAAAAAGGAGGAACAGGGGTAATGTTACGTATACGTTGGGCAGGGGGAAGGAACAAACAGGCTCGTGTGCAGGCACTGGCTCGGTAATACGTGCAGGGGAGGTGGGAAGGGGGGCAAGTGTTGAATACTAATTCCACGTGACTCGTTCGAGCCACAACAATATAAGCGAAAACAAACGAACATCGACGGAGTCGGGCTGTGCGCGTCCCTTGCAAAAGAGAAGAAATAAAAGAAGAAGAAGAAGAAGCAGAAGAACCAGCAAGACGTAAAAGACCCGCAGCCGTTCGATGCGTATGCGCGTATGTACGCACATATACCTGTAATATATACCGTTCAATTACGTATTCCTCTTACCATGTAAATTCCATTGTTAAACAGAGAGAGGGACCATGGGCCTCGTAAAAGTGTACGGCAGCAAATAACGCGACATGCTCCTTCCCTCTCGTCCTTTTTATTTTTCTATTTCCCTTTTTAATCGGCTTAATAAACAAAAGGCATATAGGCCGCGAAATTGCAGAAGTTTCTTGACGAACAAAGCAGCAACAGTAGCAGCACCCCTGGGCTCCCCCGATACACAGACCCTTAAAATGCAAATGGCCGCACGCGCTACGCGGGCATAACAAGCGCGCACCCACCCAATTTGCAATCCCGACCGTATACCTACCACTGCTGGACTACCGACTGTATATATATACCTACCGGCGGACACGCTCCACGCGAAGGAGGAACAACACACGAAACCGGTCCCCCGCTCGCCCGTGCGTGTCCTTATGCGCGCCTACTCCTCGCTCTTCACGTTTCTACGCCGAGTACGTTCATCTTCTTATCTCTCGCGAGAGGACCCCGTGGGCCGTGTACCGACCACAAGACCGGGTCTATTATCGGCGAAGGGTAACGTCGCCGCTGCCTCCGAAATGGACCCGCGCGCTTTGACGCGCGATTAGCATATACGCGTCTAGTTTCCTCGTACCCAATTGTATACGTACGTAAACAGTATAACGTATACGAAGCTCGAGTTTCTCCGGGCGCTCGTTTGTTCGCTCCGTTCTTCCCGGATTTTTTTTGCGCCCGTTTCTCTCGTTTTGAGGAACGACATTGACGGCGCTTTTTGCAGATAGTATCTATTGATAGCGCGAGAAAACTCGCGCAAGAACACGCGATTTCCATGCAAACGACCGACCGACGCCGAGCCCGAGAGGATGACGACGATGATGATGGCGGTGGCGGCGGCGTCTGGGATGAAAATAGACGCGGGAACCTGTTTGTTTAATTTTAGCCCCGCGCGCTTTTCCCCGGCTTTTCCCGACCGTACGGTCCCCGTCCGCTCGGCCGATCGGTCGATAGAGTCGGAAAGCATTCCCAGCGGCCGATCGATACGCATCGACGATAAATCCAGCTGCCCGGCGGACTATCGCGGACCCGCATCTTTTTCCACAAATCCAGCAAAGCCCCGCGGCTAATACCTAACAAGACCGGGGCGCGCGTATCTCCGCGCATCGACGCGCGAATCGGCCGATGCGCCCCGGGAGGCCCGAAAAATCGGTACGCGCGTAGGGAGCGCTTCCGATCGTTATTTCCGCGGAGAACAAGGTGCTCAACCTCTTCCTTGCGGAGAGTTGAAGAGGGGGGGTCCGCGAATGCAAATGACGCCGGCGCACGCAATTGCGGCGCGGCACGCAAGCCGAAGGGGACCGAGCGAGGCTGCCGACGGAGATGCTTGCGCGCGCACAATGAGAGATTGGGAAATTAGCCGCGCTGATGATCCGCGGCTCGATTATCATAATTGCGCGATTGTCCGTGGCTTCGGCGGCTACCGCTCGGGTCGTCGTTATTATTGTAATTGGGTGCGATAAATAAATTTAATAGTCGTGCCTGCGCGCCGCCTGTGTCAAAGGTATTTATGGGCGTGAATAATTTGAGCGCATGGCTGAAGAGGAGGGCGTTCGCTTCGCGTGTTGGATGGGGAATCGTTAATGAGCGGAGTGCGGTAAATGAGCATACGATCCACCGCGTTTTAGCTTGCGGAATCGTAGAGTTCGAAGGACATTAAATACCATCTCGAAGTGCCTGGCTAACACGTATGCACAACGGACTATGGTACAAGTGCAATCGAGTGAAATGATAGAATTGATGGACGTGTGGACGGTAGAACGGTTGTGTGTGTGTGTGTGTGAAACTCAATCGTGGGCTTGTCGGGGACTATCTGTTCCCTTCTCTTGATGGCTGATACGAGGCGCGAATAAAGAAAACCCCGGCGTGCCGGTGGGCAATTAAGCCTCGGAGGAAGGCGGCGGAATTTCAGATTTCTGTCTGTCACCCATTAGATCACGGTGACGTACAGCGGTACAGATGTGTACGGGCTTCACCTGCAGCAGTTAGCTCGGGCAGCGTGTACCCGTACCGTTGCCGCCACTGCACGCGTATTGATGCGCGCCTCGTGGAAACTCATTACTTTGATCTCGCGGGTCGGGAGTGGGACACATGGGTGTGCGGAGATGCGCGACGAATTGACGTCTTTGCGCTGGCGTGGCGTTTACGCAGAAGCTAATCACTGGGAGTTGCATCCGGGGGTAATTGAGGGATGGTTGATGGTTTAGCGAGCTTTTGCTTGTGGTGTATTTGGGTCATTTCATGAAAAATCTAATACCATAGTGTGAGAAGTAGAATTTTTGTGATTCTTTGAAAGTTGAATGGGGTTCGAATGAGCTGGAACTTTTTCGGACTGACAGAGTATTAAACAAGTATTTCTTGATATGCTTTCAATAACACTTTTTGATCTTTATAAGTTACAAGAAAAGTTCATTACAACAATAACTTATGGATATTGTAGCGTGAAAACGGAATTACGCAGTTTTCGTTAAATGAGCCATATATAATTAAAAATCATTATTGATGAATACCTCCTTCAAAAACTAAATATTATTATGAGCTACAAACTAATATAAAGAATCCGATATGGTCTATAGTGGCTAGGAAACCCGTTACTTTAATTATTGATAAAACCTACATATTATGAGCTGAAAACTAATACAAATAGTCCGATATGGTCTAGAGGCTGAGATACCTGACGGCTCCCAACCAGAGACTAACATAACTATGGTGTTGATCCAAAAAAATCATGAGTTTAGATACAAAACGCAATGCACCTATTCCATTATTTTCACTTTTTCGTGCATCAAAAAAAAAAAAAAAACCTCACATAACATGACCCCGCACCTATTCCTTAAAAAGTGCCAGGCTCTCCCATCGTCTGCTTTCCCACACGGCCTAACGCGAAAACTCGTTAATGCGTTCCCACAGACCGAAGCCGCGGAAAGTCCGGGCGGCCAGTTAAGAAATTAATCCACACACACGCGCACACGGGAGGGAGAGAGAGCAGTTTACGATTGCCGGCACGCACTTTCCTCCTTTCGGCCTTGACTGTCGAATGCCCGCACACGCGCACTTGTGCGCCCGATATGACGCGCGACCCTGAGCCCGGAGAAATGGAGAAGATTTTCCTTCCGCGGGTGTGTTTTTGCCGCGGCAGCATCAGCCCACGCAGGACTCATAATTAATGGGCCCCACACGGGTCCGTAATTGACGCGCGCACCCCCCCCCCCCCCCCCCCCCCCCCCCACCCTCCCCCCCCCCCCCCCCCCCCCCCCGCTCCCCGCTCGGGACCTCCGCCATCTACGCACGGACGAATCTATTTATACGCGTGCATGATATGCAACTTATCGAAAGTCCGCTCGCTCCGAAAAGAGAAACCCCCGGCGCATAGGAAGATTCGTAAAGATCATCCGATTAAGCCGCCGCGGCTCTTGCGAACGCACGGGAATTCCGCGGGCTCGCGAAACTTTACGACACCGGCCGCGGCGTGAAAAGCGAGCGCGGGAAAACGTCTCTCGTCCCCGCGATCGGCTGGGAGGGGGGGGGGGGGCTGAGCCAAGAAATATCTCCCTCGCGAATAATAAACGTCGGGTAATGGACTGTCGGCGCTATGACGCGCGCTTATGCAACGAAGTGCGTGCGCAGTGTGCGTGCGCGAGTGCAGAGGAGGAAGAGAAGGGGGGGGGGGGGGGGGTTCAGAATCGTCATTAATCGATGCGCCCATCAAACGCCAGGCAACCCTCTTCTCTCTCGCTCGTGTTGTATACGTTAACTCTCTCCGACCGACAAACGCGGATGTTTCGTGACTCGACGTCGGGAGCAATTAGCGCCTCTCTTTTCGTTTCCCATGCCTATAGAGGAGCCTCCTCCCCCTCGCGAAACTCTCGGCGCCGCGTTTTTACCCGCTCGCCTGATTGATTTTTAAATGCGCCCGAGAGCTCCCCCCCCCCTCTTCTCTCTCTACACTAGCCATATACCTATCGTATAATTAAACGCGCGCCCGCTCGCCTAATCGCACGTATCATATAAAATCAGCCTGCCGTTCGGTTGTGTATAATACATCCACACGTATAAATACATTCGGGATGGATTTACAGTTGGCTCGCGTTAGGCGCGAGGCTTATACGGATATACACGCGGCGTATATGTGCATACCCTCGAAGAAGAGCCTGTTATTTATTGAAGGAGTTGGAAAATTTTCGAGCCACGCACCGATTTCCATCTCGATTTACGAGGCTCCGATGCGATATGCATCATCGCGCGAAACCCCCCCCCCCCCCCCCCCCCCCCCCCCCCCCCCCGCCCCCCGCCCCCCGCCCCCCCCCCCCCCCCCCCCCCCCCCCCC
>JAPYYV010013296.1:0-13288 GCA_030522625.1 Copidosoma aretas
AAAGCAACAGATTTTTACCAAACTTTTTTTTTAGTATAGTTGGGCTAAAATATGAGACACGTGTTTCGGCGTTTTGTGAAAAAAACTTTTATTCGTAAGATACGTCGGTAAATATCGTTTCTACTCTCATCGCTGGTAGCAAAGTTGCAAAAAATATCAAAGGGCCCAAATTTGGCCTGAATGAAAGCCCAAACGGTACCCTATCGATTAAAAAAAGATTTGTTGAATTTAGTACCACTAATCAAAAGTTATAGCGATTTGAAGAAAAATTACGAATTTCCGGCAAAATTTCGCGAAATCTCATTGTAATCGATTTTTGTGTCTATTCTTTAAACAGCTGTAGCTTTCGATCTGTAGCACCAAACTGAACAAACTTTTTTTGATCGATAGGGCTTGATTCCAGCTTTCATTTAAGCTGCTTTGGAACACTTTAACTTTACAAGCATCATACTTACACGTACTACAAACTGATGTGTTTTTTGAGAAAATTGACTATAACAAAATGATGTGTATACCTTTAAAACAAAATACTTTGTAGTGAAATCGCTTTAGGTATTTGTTGAAGATGGTATTTGCAATAGGACTGTAAAAAAAATTTTTTGTACCAACTTTAGTTTTAACTAATTTTGCAGTTGATTCGAGTCAGTTATGGAAGAATCACCCAAATATATATATATATATATATTTCAAGAAATGGCAGCGTTGTTAGATTATTCGAAAAAAATACATCGACTTGAATTTAAAAAATTAATCCTTCTAAACAAGTTGAAGCCAAAATACAAACAATTTCAGTTTTTCAACGATTGCGGCTATTCTAATATTTGTTATGATGAGAAATTAACACGGTTTGCTACGGTATTATTCCAAATTATTGTACTATGTAGTTATAGTACTGTTAAAATTATTAACCCATAACTAAGAACGCTGGCTAAAAATATCTGACTGGCTATACTGGGGGTGGTACACGACAATTAGTGTATGAGGAAATATCTTACAAATTATAATTTGTGAATATTTAGCTCAGTCTCATGTATTACAACACAAAATCCATGGAGATCGTTGAATGAAGTTTAAACAGCATCATTCTTTGCTTCATACGTTCATCTTCAGATGTTAATAGCTTTGAAATCATAGTTTGTTACATAAAACTCTGAATAATTAATTGTATTTATTTAAAGGTTTTAAAAACAGATATTGTAATGGATCTTGGAGAGAGTTTAAATCCCGCTATAGACATTGGCCAAGTGGAAGGAGGGTTCATTCAAGGCTATGGATTGTTCACGTTGGAAGAAATGATATATTCACCAACAGGCACAATGTTCAGTAGAGGACCGGGAGTTTATAAAATCCCTGGATTTGCAGATATACCTCTCCAATTCAACGTAGCTCTTCTAAAAAGTGCTTCAAACCCAAAGGCTGTTTATTCTTCAAAGGTATTAATGGACAGACAAACAAGTGATTAGTAATTAAATTAGTTAAACTGCTACTAAAATGCGTTTGTTGTAACTCATAGGCAGTAGGAGAGCCACCACTTTTCTTGGCATCAGCCATTTTCTTTGCTATCAAAGAAGCTATTAAAGCGTCAAGAGAAGAAATGAATATTAGAGGGTACTTTAGGTTGGACTCACCAGCAACATCTAATCGTATACGTATGGCCTGTGTTGATTCGCTGACTAAAAAAGTTAGTTGTTTCTTTTCTTAAATTCAAGTTTGTTTATCAGTTACATACAGCATATTAATTTATCACGTTGATTTCAGATCGGAGATGGAGATGGAAAGAAAGCATGGAATATCGTACCATGAAAAAACTGTCAATACTTATTACTTATGAATAATAATAAGTTTAATGCTGTTTGTTAAAATAACAATTGATTTCAACATATATACATACATAAATATGTTTTTTTGTACCTCTAGTAATTCATTTTATGCAACTTAAAGCATGCTTTTTTGATAAATAAAAACTATGATTATTCTGTGCACAAGTGTAAGCATCAACATATATACGTATACTTTTGAAAAATTAAAATTCTTATCAAACTATGCACTGCCTATCAAATTTACATGACACTCACCTTTCATACGTTACTTATACCCGACTTTTCAACAGTTTCTAACAGACCCTGTAAGTTAGTTTCAAAGAGTTCACACCTGATGGGCATTTCAAGAGAATAAAACGGATTTTTCAACGCATAATCCGCGTAGAGTTCATACACTTTTTTCAACAAGATTTCCATGCCCGGTTGCGAAGGCTCAGCAACAATCATAAATTTAACACCGGTCAAAGTTTGATAGCAATATAAACGGAATGTATCTGCTTCGAGCACTTCAATACCTGAACACCTGGGCTCTGGGCTGAGTTGACTGGCGATAGCAAAGAGTGGGTAGAACATCGAGGCAAGGAATATCTTCTCGTTCGTGGTCATTTTCGACCGACTGAACTTCAGGGTTATGGGAAAGTTTTCAGACTTCTCGAGCATCTCCAAGACGTCCCTTCCATCGTCCAGCTCCTTGCCAGTGACTGGCAGCCCGTTTACGGCAGTCAAAGCGTGTCCAACTGCGATGGATGAAAAAAATTTTCATGAATAAGAAGCAGCTATTTTCAACGTTCAGAGAATAACAGAGTATCAACTTACCATGTATCCCATCCCTCTGGCCAAAAGATACGACTATCTTTTTGTTTTCGTAGGAGAGCTTGACGTCGAGCGGAAAATCGAACGGCTTTTCGACCTCGACTTTTGGAACATTGTGATCGTGATTGAATATCAATCCACCGGATTTCGATACAATGTAGACACCGTAGATAACCATTTCTTTCAAACTCTCTACACGTTACTTTGCTGCACTCGCGGAACTGACATTTGCACTGTTTACATTCGCTGCTTCGGAGCTGTATTATATATATATGTGCGTATACTATACGCACACGCTTCACACGTCTGCTACGGATTTGAGGTTATGCGCGTCTTTCGGCTTTCGAGGTCGGAGAAGAATCGTTTTTCTATTGTTGCACGCACGCAATCATCAACTTCGCCATGCTTTATGGTAATTCTCGCACTGGCAAGTAAAACAGAAGATTTGCCAACGAGAGTTCGCGATGATAAAATACGCAATTTTTTCACGTTATAGAAAAAAACACATCAGTGACGTGCTGAGATCGCGCTGTTGCCACATGTTCAAGGCACCGCGAAAATTCGAAAAGCTAGTTTTTGTTTTCAAAGGTGATGTGTGCAGTAAAAAACAGTTGATCGACGACAAGTAGTTTGATGAAAAAGTGCACAATGCATGATTACAAACTAAGTACTCACTATGATCGAGTGAGCTTTACATTACAGTAAACGTGTTTAATACAGGGAGCAATCGAGTGATGTTCAAGAATTAAATCAAGTTAATACCAATGTTCGATGTTTCTGCCGTGAACGGCCGCGACTCGTTTTCTGTCAATCAAAAAGGGACAAATCTACTTGTGCAAAACGTTCTGATAAAAAATATCGATATAGCTTGATCGCTGACAGATATCATCTGCATCAGTGTGGCAACATCGCGGATCGCGGGGGTGGGGACCGGGTATATATATATATATATATATATATATATGTTATTTGGCGCACATCATCACACTCACACAACACACACTGCACCATGCGGCGAAGGCGAAATTCGCGAGAACCATGGCCAGCACACGGGGGGGGCATGGCACCGGGCACGGCCTGCCTGCAGCCTGGTGCGCGGCGCGGGGCTCGTTTTGTTGTTCTCGCCTCTGCAGAGAGCGTCTCCGGGTCTCCGCTTCGCCTCTCGCGCTCCCCCGGTAATAAAACTTGCCTTCTTGCTCTCGGAAGAGCGATACAAACGCGTATGGCTGCGTGCGCGCGCGAGACGCGAGGATACATCGGGAAATATAAAGGCGCGGGCTGCAGTGCGTGAAGTGCGTGGTTATAAAATCAGATCCAGAGTTATACCGAGTACAATATGATGTGCGGTGAAAAGTGAAGGAAGAGGAAGATTGGTCGTACAGTCCGGTATAGAGAGCAGGAGGAGAGAGATGAAATGCCGCCTTTTGAATGATCATCATCATCATCAGACTGCAGGGACGAGCAAAAAGGCTGCTCTCGAGGGGACGCGGGCCGCGTTTGTCTGATACCGTGTGTTATCACCATCGCTCTTATCTCTCTACCTGTGTACCACGCTCCGTGTTGCATTTTTAACGCTCAATCGAAGCTTCGGAGGAGCGCTGTGTTTATTATCCAATTGTACATATGAAACACGATGAGACTCGTCAAGCCTAACTGGGTTACTCACGATGGTCAGTAAATAACCTTACTTTCGAGCTTTATTTTTTTTTGCACGCACTCTCTTCAAGCTGTTTTCATTTTGCAATCGCTTCTGCGCGACCTGCAGGGCTCCGGTTTATCCGAGCCGGAGTTTCGGTGCGCGTTTAATTGGCTATTGTTATTTTTTTCGCACGCACCTTTGAGTACTTTAGTTATTCGTTGCAGGATCTCCGATTTATTCCGTGGACATACATCCGGACGGCAAGAGGTTTGCCACCGGCGGCCAAGGTAATTGACGATTGATTTTTAAATTTCACCTCAAAAGTTTTCATTCAAAGACTTGCAATTGTTTTTTGTTTTTGTTTTTTGTTTTATTCGCAGGTGGGGATTCCGGTAGGGTAGTCATCTGGAATCTCGAGCCAGTGCTGGATCAAACAGCAGAAAACAATTCTAACATTCCAAAGATGCTGTGCCAGCTGGACAATCATTTTGGTATTGTTTTTTTTAAAATAAGTGACTCTAAATAGCGTTTTTGACATTGCTCAGTGCGTTTATTTGTTTTCATACAGTTTCCGATTATATCAAAAAAATAATTTTAGCTTTTAAAATATTTTGTTACGTTTGATAGTGATGTAGTTTGCACTTGATTCTATCACACGTGAGTCCCATCTGTTTCATCAGATCAAGATTTTTCCAAGCATCTAATTATTGCTAGTTCTAAATTATTTTTTTGCCAATGTGATGTAAATTTTATTTGAGTTTTGTTGAAAAAAAATTCTCGTTTTTTAAATTTAGATTTTTTAAACTAACTATCATACAGTTTCAAACTTGTTTTCAAAAATTATTTTGTACAGTTCATTTAAAAATCAATTTAGATACTACAATCCATGCAATAACATGAGCAATATTTTTTTGCAGCTTGTGTGAATTGCGTACGATGGAGCAGTTCTGGCTTGTTAGCATCAGCTGGTGATGATAAATTAATTATGATATGGAGATTGGCGGCTGGAGTTGGAATCAATACGTTATTTGGTGCTAAAGCGGGTGTAGAGACATGGAGGTGTACGTCAACTTTACGTTCCCACGTGGGTGACATCTTAGATCTTGCATGGGCTCCCCACAATCCATGGTTGGCATCAGCTTCGGTCGATAACTCGGTCATTGTATGGGACACATCCAAGGGAAGCATAGTACATATTGTTAAAGGCCACAAAGGCTTAGTGAAAGGAGTAGCTTGGGATCCTGTTGGAAAGTACTTAGCAACTCAGTCGGATGATAAGACTCTGAGAATTTGGAGGACAAATGACTGGAGCCAAGAATCTGTGATCACTGAACCCTTTGAAGAATGCGGTAGCACTACCCATGTCCTCAGGTTATCCTGGAGTCCAGATGGTCAGTATTTGGTATCTGCCCATGCTATGAACGGAGGTGGACCGACTGCACAGATTATTGAGAGAGAAGGCTGGAAGCAGGATAAGGATTATGTCGGTCACAGAAAAGCGGTTACCTGCGTTGTCAGTATTTAGATTGAAATCGTTCTTCATTTGAAATTTTGTTGCAATGAAATTATCTTTGTAATTCGTTTAAATCATTTTTTCAGAAATTTAATAGCAATATACTACAAAAGAAAACGAAAGAAGAGCCGAAACCAATAAAATTCTGTTGTGTGGCCATAGGCTCACGCGATCGTTCAATATCTATCTGGTCAACGTCCTTGAAACGTCCTTTAGTAGTTATAAATGAACTGTTTTTGTCTTCAGTGTTAGATCTTTCGTGGTCGTCATGTGGTATGCGTTTGTGTGCTTGTTCTATGGATGGAACGGTCGTTCTTATAGAATTCTCAGGTGATGAGTTGGGAGTTCCAGTAGATTCTACGGAACTGGTATATCTTATTTTTACGTACAGTTTAATTTATGATTTCGATTTTTACTAAACTGAAATTTTTTTGTTCTGTTAGATGAATTTAAAAGAACGATTGTACGGTAAAATATCTCAAGGTGGATGCTCGATTATCGAAACACCCGAGCTTCTGCTAGCCAAAGCTTCAGTTCCTGTACCCTCCGCAGCCCCTGCGTACCCTGTGACTGTAGAATCGTTGTCGGCTTCCAAAACTGTTACAAACTGTGTACAAAATACCTTGTATAATAATGTTTTTCAAATACCTGCGAAAGTACCTATTGACAAGCAAATCGAAACCAGGATGTCGAATGGAAAGCGAAGAATCACACCTATGTTTATCCCTGCACCTCCAGAAACACTGTAAGTTCATAAACTAGTGATCTCAAAAATATACCTAGATATATGACGATTTTCATTACAGGGATAGCGGATTTGGCAAACCAGTTCCTACTCTCGGCTCTGTTCCCGAGAAGCTGTTCTCGAGTAGCACGCAAACAAAGAGTAATATAGTCATCGAAAGGCGCGACGAAGTCGTGCAACCACTCCTACAAAATGCGAATACTTCCGCCAGTTTTTCGAGGACGGCGGAAGCTTCGACCTCCGCAGCAACGACGTCCGCGCCCGCGATCACCCTGAAGCGCCGAGATCCCAACAAATCGACGCCAACGACGGACAATGACGCGTCGCAGAGCAAAAAAGCCAAAAGCATACCGTACGTGCGTCAAGGTAATCCCGTGCTGTTTCCGACGCTGAAACCCAGATCGCCCATGTCGTTGCACACCGGGCGCCACACCGTCACCGTCAACAGCGACCACGACTTGTACCACTTGCAAGTGTACGAGGACACGAGCACCCAGCGCCTGTGGGACCAGTACTTTGGTTATGGGGTGACGGGCCTGGCATCGACGTCAGCCGTGGTGGCGGTGTCCCTGGAAGACGGCAGTGTACATATATTCCACACGACTAAGGGCGCCCGCGCCACTCCACCCCTGGCTCCGCCGTCACCCATATCCAGGCTAGTTGCTGCCGGCAGCATGGTAAGAATGATACGATTTTAGCTCTGGACAATTATTACTGACCAAAATATATGTCAATCTCAGGTAATGGTCATTTCCTGTTACGGAGACGTACGGGTTTGGGAAATAACTCTTAGTGGCTGTCGTCTTTTTTGCTCAACGTCGGCTGCACACCTCGTTACCGAAGGAATGGCGATTCTGAATTGCACACTTTTCAATGGTATGCCGCACTTGGTGTTTACCAATGCCAGGGCTTACGTGTATCATATAGAAATGGGTGAGTCGATCGTATTGAATTGTGCGAATTAACTTGTCCATCAATACTGAATGTGATTATTCACTAGGCACGTGGTTGTTGATTGGTGACAGTCAAGATCCGGTGTGGCGATGGTCGGCGATGAACGCTCTGCACAACCCATTGGTAATGGGTAATCGAAAAGCTAATGGGCCCGTGGCTGTGCTTCAGGAGGGGTTGAACATAGTGGCTGGCCTGGTCATGCCGCCGTTGAAAAATGCAAACAGTATTCCATGTATAACCTCGTACTTGGAGCAACAGGTTCTTGTTTCCAAAGTTCTTGGCAGCTCTCACGAATACGTTCATTGGCTATTGGCGTTTGCGACGTTCTTAGTCACTCATGGTAAAATTTTATAATTTTGTACAGTGCTGCGATGGTCGTTGATGCGGTATTCTTTGAACTGTTAAAATTTCAGATGGCCTGGAGAGCCGATTGAGGATAATATTGGACGAGCTATTGGGTCCAGCTCACAGTACTGCTCACAAAAGTAACTGGGATCCCAACATTTTGGTATGCATTTACAAATATTTTCCAATCAACTATCACAAAAATCGTGCGTAACAATGATCAAATCAATTGCAGGGTGTGAAAAAGCATACTATCTTAGAGGACATATTGAAAATCATGTCCTCCAACGTGCGCTGGCAAAGACTGTACGTCGAGTACAACGAGCAGCTGGAGGAACTAAAAAAATTATGAGAAAGTGCTGATGATGAAATTTCCAAATACTTTCGAGACGGCAGATGATATTTTGAAACAAAAGATTTGTACATTTCACGCAACTGTTGATGGACAAAACGAAAATAAGACTGTACAAAGTTTGATATAAAATGAAGTAATAAATTATTTTCAATTTTTACGTCTAAATGTGTCCAGTGATGAAAATTTTGTAATCGCAATCGATGATGGATAAATGTAAAATAAGAGACTTTTTATTTTTAAACGGCTGTATTTGTTTTGAATTAATTTTATTCGTAAATCTGAATTATACAATATTTATATACCAACTGTTAAGGCTTCATTTTATTTAGTTGTTTAATAATTTTTATTTTATTTTTTATAAAAATACATAATCAAGCTCAACGTACATTTGGCGAACTTGTGAATTAGAAAGCGTTTACTAAGGAGCGATCATTGGCTCATTTCTGTTTTTTTTTTTATCGTAAGTAAACCGTCCACTACATCGCAAAAATTAAGATTCGATTTATCTGTGCGTTTTGATTTTCGCCGCTTCAACAAACGGCTTTTATTATTTGATGATTTGTTCACAATATTTTGTCGTTTTGTCACCTCTTGCTCTTATAAGACACATCCCACGAAATGTCAGCACAGTCGCCGGACATTGAGTAGCACCCTCCTTTCCTCGATTAAACAGACAAATTCACTTACCATCTTCTCGATTTGATTGTAAGATTTTTTTTTGAAAAAATTGTTTTTTTTTTTTAAGTTCATTCGACGATAAAAATCTCTTTTTTTACAGATCTTGCAATCTCGCAATTTATAAATCATGCTTCTCGGTGTGGGAAAAAGATCGATCTGAAAAAATCACGCTCAACTTTCATCGCTATACAGTATTAGTCATCACGTACACATACAAAACGTTGAATCGTCGAATTCTACACTTGCAAGATACGACCTGCCTTTTTTGAAAAAAGTTTCGTTTTTTCCTTCGTGTTTTTTTTTTGTCTCGGCATCGTGTGTTGTATTTATATATATATATATATATATAGATCCGAACTCTGTACAGCGAAGCTCCCTCCCATTCTCTTAACATATACTTACATTACACCGTGTGTCATAATCATCGCACAATAACAATTATCGTCTTTCAAAATATACAAACAACTTACGCAAATGTATAATAGATATTTATATTTTCTATACGCATAGAATAAATTAATCACAATCAACGACAGATACATATATCATTCATATATATATATATATATATATAGATCATAATAACGACGTTTCACGAACAATCTTCCCTTGGTCCATCCTCGAGGCGTGCGAGTGTACACGAATGTAGTACAGAAAGAAAATCCGACGAGCCGCTTGTCCAACATCAACTCCGCCCTCGTCCTCTCTCGAACGAGTATCCGTACATGTACATGAAAAAAATCCAAGAAAAACGAATGCACCGCAGCAACGACCCGACGACGACGGGCTCTCGGCCTAAAGCGGCGGCGGCCCGTTGGGATACTGCACGAGCGGCGTGAAGCTCCTCGCCAGGTTGTTGGAGAGCATGCAGCTGTAGTCCTCCTCGGCCGACGGGACCAGGGACGCGGCGCCGAGGAGCAGGAGCATCAGCGCCTGGATGGGCAGCGAGGCGCGCAGCACCCGGCCGATGAAGTGGTAGCCGCGGGCGAGCACCGTCTGGTCCGCGGGGCCGTCAGCACTGGAATCGAGGACGCGCGTTTGGGTTATCGGTATCGCTTTTGCAGGGAAAAAAAGATGAAAGGATGTGTAATTTTGGCGATGACGGTGGAAAATGTACAACTGCACCGGGGTGGGGAGAGGATGCAGAGAGAGAGAGACGTACTTTGTGGTTTTAGTGCCGTGGGCTGAGGCTCCGGAGGCGGCTTCGTCGAGTAGCTACAAATTAAGAAAACACAAACGATAATAAGATACGGTGCAGGTGTTCATGTGCAACGTGATGTGTGTGGTTGCTGATAATAATAATAATAATAATAATAATAATAATAATAATAATAATGTATCGTTGTGTACTTGTCTATACTTTACGATTGTTGTTATTACTACTATTGTTACAGTGCTCTTATAGTGCGTTTATTTTGTGACTTTTTACTTGATAGGTATGCGTAAAAGAATATTTCGTCGGTTGGGAGGAATAGCGTACCAATTCGAAAAAGCGCTAAGAAACGTACCAACTCGAAAAAGCGCTAAAAAACGTGACAATTCGGCCGATTGGTGAGAAAATTTCTTGGCGCTCAGTTGAATTGGTACGTTTCTTATGACTCGACCGAATTGGTACGTTTCTTAGCGTTTTTTCGAATTGGTACGTTTTTTAGCGCTTTTTCGAATTGGTACGTTATTCCTCCCAACCGACGATTTTCTATGTGTGTTATAACAATATTTTATTATTTTGCACGGGAAAGGAATTTTTCTCCTATTCTTTTGCAAAATGGTAAAGCATAAAATGTAATGATCTACTGCATTAATTGAAAAGAAAACGACTGCAAAAAATAATTCGAACGTGTTACGTAAAATATCTGATAAGATACAGTGCAAAAGAATCGTAAGAAAATCATAGTCCGGGTTCACGCCTATGTGCCCGTGGCCGATCGAGGTAGCTGGATCTACCCTTTTTTATTCCATGCATTTTCACCCCCTGAACACGATAAGCAAGGGTCTATTGCTTCAATGTTAGTCAATTAATTGTTATCAACAAATTTTAGTAACAAATAAAAAAATTCAGCTGTTGCTCCAAAAAGTTTTTTTTGTATTTTTCATGCGATTTCAAACATAAAGTTTCATACAAAGTACTTATATCCGTAAACTGCTTGGATTAGGAGTTAAAACTTCAAGAAATTTGAAACATCGGAATTTTTCATAACTTTGATTCATTTATTTATTTGTTATTAAAAATTTTAAGCAATCTACCCTTGCTTATCGTGTTTAGGGGGTGAAAATGCATGGAATAAAAAAGGTTGCATCCAGCTACCTCGATCAGCCACGGGCACATTGGCGTGAACCCGGACCAACAACTTCTACGTGGTCTTTTTAATTTCCATCATATCAGTGAAATTGAATTTTAACTCCATATGATCACAGAAACTAACAGATTCATCCTTGTGCTCGTATCGTAAAAATAGTTCAAAACACACTCAAAAGTTACTTCGAATCACTCAATCTCTCTGAACCTGAAAGACAAGTTGTTCTACCTCAAATAGTAATTACTCAACGTTTTCAAAACGTTTCAAGCAAAACTTAAAAAACGTAATTGTTTTAAAAATCCGACGTAAAAACGTTACGTCATAATAAGTGTCTGACACTCGTTATTGCTAAGAATCACTGCGATATCCCTTTCGCGTTACCCTACGTGAAAATGGTTAAATAGTCTTTTTGTAAATGGCGTGTCAATTAGTTGTTACCATCCGGATGATAACCCCAATACTAGAAACCCTATGTTTTCATCACATAATTTAGATAAATAAATAAATTTATTTAAAAAAACCATCATAAACTAGCTAATGCCCCCAGGATTCATTTTATCATCCGAATGGCAACATCTAATCGGCGCAGCATTTGCGAAAAAGAATGCGCAAGGGATTCTGACGTGATTCTCGATAACATCAAGCAGCGGACACCTTCGACGTTTTTTAAACTTTTGCAAAAACATTGCAAAGTTTCATGATTTACGTTCTTAAAACGTTGTTTGCTACTCAGGTCACAACAATCATACCGATCAATCGAAATTTCCATACTCTCAATTCACACAATCGCTCAACCTCGCACACTTCACTCCTGACACCAAAATCTACAGATCTCCTCTCATCCACACACCACACCGTGCCTACAAATACCAATCGCAGTGCATCGACTGTGGATAAAAAGTAACTTATCGATAAAAAAAAACAACACCAATAGCCAAACACGTGTAGATATGCAGCTTACATCTCTGGATAGCGCGGCGAGCGAGGTCGCGCCGGCGGCGGCGAGCCCGGCGTCCCGGGGATCGAGCCCGAGGGCCGAGCCGAGCTTGAGGACGTACACGGCCGTCAGCCGGCGCAGCGACTGGAGCCGCAGCCGGAGCTCCTGCAGCTGGCCCCGCGTCGCGTCGTGCTCCTGCAGCAGGTTGGTCGCCAACTCCTGCAGGGACAGGATCCGCGGCTCGCAGCGCTCGAGCCCGGCCTGGAGTTCTCTGCAAAAGTTGATGCGTGCCATGTGTAGTTGGCGCTCGTGTATTGCATATCGACGCCTCAAGCGAAGAAAAGTTCAACTCACACGATCGGACGAAAAAAAGGACAGCTCATAATTTCTATCGAATACAAGTACAACTCGTAATCTCAAATGCATTAATATTATTCAATTAAATATAATAACTTCGACAGTTTTGAAATAAAAAAAAAACGAAGTTTTGCTGATAATTTTTTCAATAACAACTAGAAAGACTATTTTATTATTATTTAAAATGTCTTTAGATATTTAGGCAAGTTACAGTATGGAACAAAAACATGTCATTAAATAACGTTTACCAAAATAACGTTTTTGCATACCAGACCTTACATTTTAAGTAACATTTTGTATTTTTTTATTTAAACTTTATTTTTCATTGGTACAAAGCTTTCTCCACGAGGGAGATAAAATAATTCAAATCAGTTATTAATACAGCATTTCAAACTTTGTTTATATATCAAAATGCTTTTACCAAGCTTATTATGACTATCAATATATTATATAATTACAAAGTCTATTAACGAATATAGAAGGGTTTTAATATTGAACTACCATTATTCTTGCACTATTATTCAGTCAAGTACACTACATACCATAAAATCTTGATAAAATTTAATTGATAAATAATATTAAATTAACATTAACAGAATGAAGGCACTTTCTTCGTAAATATTTTAGGTTCTCGCCTTTTGATACTTACTCTAAGACTAGTTCTTTAAGGGAGTTCAGTCAAGTCTAAACTTCTTGACGCTCATATGATATGTATGCGAAAGAGATGCACGACGCAAATACCACATTACTACCATTGCCAGCATTAGCGGTCTGCTCTCAAAATTGGAGAATTGATGGAGAGTTGATTCGCTTATCGAGTGAACTCCCTTAAGTA
>JAPYYV010013299.1:0-11046 GCA_030522625.1 Copidosoma aretas
GGGTGAGCTCCCATCCCCTCCCTCCGCTCCTACTTAGCTCCCTCTTGGCTCCCCACAGCTTCCCCTCTACCTCCCCCTCGTCTTCTACTCAGCTCCCCCCGTAGTCCCATAACCGATTCTACAATACACACTTAGCTAATTATATCCGAGCAGTGATAAGCAAAGATATCCCAATAGGAAATTATTTTTTTTTTTTACAAAATATTATTAGAAATATATTTTCGTGTATTATACTTACTATACAGGTGTATTATACTTTTAATCATGATGTAAATAAAAAAGGTTTGCTTGATAGCACATGCTTTTGACAAGGGAAAAAACCAAACATATTTTAGGGCAATTAACAGACTTAATCAATCAAAATAATACAAAATAGGCAAAAAAGATAAAGTTATGCATGAAAAAGTGGAGGATTGGAAAACGATAGGATTTATAAAAAGAACATCAAAGAAAAATAAACTTGACAAAATCGAAGATATTTTTATAAAGGAATGGAAGACTTTTGTCAATCAGAAAATATGAAAAAAATATATGGTTATTGACATTTCTATCATCTGTTAAATGTAAAAAAAAGAAAAAAGCAGAGAGAAAAATAAAGCAAAAATAATAAGATGTAGGTGAGTTTCGAAGTTTTTAAGTGATAAACTATAGGATTAGCAAGAATAGAAAAAAATATACAAAGCTCACATTGCTATGTATAGAGGAAAAAAAAACATCAAATGAAATATTAATAATATCAGTCAGAAATATAAGATTAAAAGATGATGGAGAGATATGCTGAAGGAAGCCAATTTAAATTAAAATATAAGATATTTATGTAGGTAAATAAGGCACGACAGTAAAGATTTAAAGTTAAGAAATATGTTATGAGTTCAAGAAAAATCTTTATCAGAGAATTAACTTTTGAATCTGGATATTTTTAATTCAACTGTAGTTATTTGAGTATATTAAGGCTTCCCAACACTTTGAGGTTAGCTTTGGATAAACACCAACTATTTAAAATTCTTATGTATTACACACCATACGAGTTTAAAGTAGAAAAAAAATTTACTAGACTCTTTACTTATGTTATCGAGATATTTAAAATATTATGGTAGTTATTGGAGTATTTTGAGATTCTACATCAATTTTACGATTATATATTAAAACACAGCAATTATTTGTGTTTTTCAGATATGACCTACCATAAAAGCTGTAGGCAAAAAAAAAATTTACCAAACTCTTCACTTTTGTTATTCAGATATTAAAAATTGATTTGCAGTTATTAAATTATTTCGAGATTTCCCATTTTTTTTTAGGTAAGTGCTCAGTACGTGAACGTTATTTATATTTCTCACGTATTACTTATTATACAAGTATTATGTAAGGAAGTAATTTATCAGACTATCTACTTTTGCCATTGAGAATTTACCATTCAATAGTAGTTATTAAAGTGTTATAAAATATCCCACTATTTGTAAGGTTAGGTTTCTATATTCATACATACTAAATAATTTTTCCTTTTTTTTATTATCTTAGCTCCAACATCCAGGAATAATAATTAAATCATTTTGTTTTGTTCTGTAGGTATTTAAAATTCAACATCAAGTAATATCGTTTTTTTAAGATCCCTTATTATTTTGGAGGTAAGGTTTCCACATATTGGCATTCCTAATAAAATTTTTTGGTTTCATATCATCATAGCTAACACGTCCAGACAGAATTTTTAAATCATCTATTTCTCTGATCGAGATATTTAAAATTTAACATCACGTAATACCGTTTTTTTGAGATCCCTTATTATTTTGGAGGTTAGGTTTCCTCATATCGACATTTCTAATAAACATTCTCTATTCCTTGTCATCATAGCTAACACGTCTAGAAAGAATTTTTAAATTATCTAGTTCTCTTATCGATATATTTAAAATTCAATATCACGTAATACCGTTTTTTTGAGATTCCTCTTTCTTTTGGAGGTTAGATTTTCATTAATAAAGTTTGACAATAGTTTTTTTCTATTTGTTATCATCTTAGTTTCAACGTCAAGAAAGAATTTTCGGGTTATCTTGTTCGGTCTCGAGATATTAGGTTTTTGAAAAAAAAAAACACGAAATCTCCCACTGTGCGTCGTCGTTTGAAGCGCTTTGACGTTTTAACTATAAATAGTATTGATAAACTAATGGTTTCTGTACAAGAAGGTAAAAATAACTGAAATTATAAATTTTTTTTTTGCGTTTCATTACAATGTAATAAATTGTATACTGTCTCATATGTATTCTTTTTATAGGTGAATTTACTATTAAATATTACATAATAAATGATGAGATGTTTGACGTCTTATATGAGGCACATATTGCAGTTGGGCATGGAGGAAAACATCGAATGGTGTAACACTTATAACAATACTATTAAATATTACATAATAAATGATGAGATGTTTGACGTCTTATATGAGGCACATATTGCAGTTGGGCATGGAGGAAAACATCGAATGGTGTAACAGCTATAACAATAATATAAAAATGCAATGCAAGAAGTGATCACAATGTTATTTAAGTTATATGTATCTTGTCAAAAAAACCAGAAATCAACAAACAAAGGACTATTTGTCAAGCCTATGGTGTTTGCGGAGATGAATAGCCGATGGCAAGTCGATCTTATTGACATGCAGTCTAACGCTGATCGAAGTTTTTGATTGATTCTAGTGTACCAAGATCATATGATGAAATTCGTTTAACTTCGAGCCTTGACTTCTAAGACAGCAGAAGAAGTAGCTAAAAATTGAATCGACATATTTTGCATTTTCGGTGCTCCAGTGATATTGCAGTCGGATAAAAGTCGCGAATTCGTTAACAAAATAATAGATGCGCTTTGCTCAATCTGGACCGGATTACAAATTGTCCACGGTAAACCACGGCCTAGCCAATCGCATGGAAGTGTTGAACGTGCTAATCAAGATATACAAAATATGCTTATGATTTGGATGGAAAATGAACAATGTAGAAGTTAATCTGAAAGCTTGCGCTTCGTGCAATTTATGAAAAATCGTGCTTTGCATAATGGGATAAAATTATCACCATATGAAGCAATGTTAAGTACAGAAGCAAAAGTTGGTTCATCTGCTTCCTCGCTTCTAAAAGAAGGTTGTGAAAAATTAGAGCCTGAAAAAGATTTAGAGCAAGTTTTCAGTGAAGTTCATACTGAAGAAGCAGATAGCGATAATGTTATGAATAATCTCGAGTGTTGTGATGTTGACAAACAAACTTGCTCGCCATGTTGCTCGCAATGTAAAAGTGCCAATGACGTAATAGGTGATCTTTGCAGTGTGTGTACCAAAACAGCGAATATTAAGAGAAATAGATGCGATGTTAAAGAACAATTAGAGATAAAACAATTAAAATAGATTAAACACACTATTTCCTATATGAAATGTTAGCAATACTGCTAGAGTACTTATTCCGGATGTTTATAGAGCAAGAGGAGATTTCAGAAATCTTTTGATGACTATCTTAGAAGTAGATGCTGATGGTTTTTACAAACTTTGGAACGAACATGGCACTACCGACGAAATGTTTTTACGTACCCGGTTTACACCTTGTAATGCTGAACTTGTCGATATTTCTGAAGTATCTGATAATAAGAAAACATTACAATTGGCAAATCAACAGTCTACGTATGGATGTTAGGGTTATTAGCAGTGCAATGGTTAAGCAGGAGATGATAAAAACAGGTGTACATGTAAATCTGCAGGCTTACTTTGTAATTCAAAGTGTCATCACAGTTTCTCGTGCTTAGATAAGTGATATATGTATTTATTTTTTGATTGCCATGATAGTTTTTTTTGTGTTCAAGTGAGTGATTTTTTTTCTCTTTATTTTTTATATCAGTAAAAGCGTTCCAATCCTCTCACGTGTTATATTTCTAAGGTATATTATAAATAAAAAAAATAAAATAAATACTCTGACAAGATAAGATTTTTTTTGCTTTCATCACAATCAATACATTATATCACAGAAAATTACTAGATGGGACTAGCTTTAGTCGGATAAAGCTAGGAAATCTTTAATTTTTCGCATTTAAATCACCTTCACCCAAAAAGTATGGACGTAGCTAGCTTCATCCGAATAAAGCTAGGTCCATCTATAATCCGGACCTTACCCGTAACGTATACATTCAATATTTACTATTCTTATAAGTGTGCTGAGCCAGCAATGCTGAATACTGCAAAAACTTGACTCTATTAGTTCACAATTAGATTATTTGGATGGGTTTTCTGTAAGTATCGTCATCACTTGTCTCGGAGTTCAATTAATAACATTATTATTATCAACGAAAGAACTAGTTCCAGTTGACATAGAGCGCTGACTTCGCTCGCGTTTCAATTAATAACATCATTATTTATATCAAAAGAACTAATACCAGGTGAACTAGTTCGCTGACTTTTCTTCCTTTTCATTTAATAACATTATTATTCATCACGAAATAACTGTCAGGTGAGATTAGACCTACTGACTGGCTGACCGACCACAAAAAAAACCTTACTCTATGCTGCTCTTATCTGACCACAACAACTACTCAATATATTTCTGAAGCTTGCGCCAGGAAGTTTTTAAAAATTCAATTGCTTAAGTTTAATAAATTTCTCCTTACAAAGTAGTAGAAATGGTTATGTACTGATTTTTTTGCGCTTTGTCCTTATCGAGATATATTTTAATTTAATATTTTTATTCTACAGTCCAGAATTAAAACTTCTTCTTGATTTTATAAAATTCAATTTATTCGATTTACCTTAGGATTATAAAAATATTTATGATAACATTTTTAATTTCATTGATAGGTGTTAAGTAAGATTTAATTGCAACATCTCCCTTTACGAAACCATCACCTGCCGTCAGCTTTCCTTTTTCACGTTCCATAGTGCTACACTTCTCGTAAATTTGACTTTGGATCTATTTACTAACTTTTATTGGCCTTGTGCACAATTCTAAAACAGCGCCGACAGTCGAGGGATTCAAGAACGTTTGGCCTAGAATAGAAAAGGACAGCAGTATGCAATGATTGATATATGTTGATGTTTAGACCAAAACAAACACAACATATATCTGTCATTTCATACTGTTGTCCTATTAAATACAATTGTTCAGTTTAAAATGAAGATTTGCTTCAGTGCGCGAAAATTATTTGCATAATTTTTCTTAGTGCCGCATTTTACTTATATTTCATTGCTATAATAACTGCTTCATTTAAATTTGCTTCTTATATCGCTATCGCTATGCTTAGTAGCTTGCTTTCAGTGCTGCTAGACCGTGCGGTAGTGTCGCTCATAGTAGAGTATGGCAGAGTAGAAGCTCGTGGCTATTGGCCGGAGCCTTTATAGTACAGCTCGTAAGAGTTTCCCAAACCAAACCCCTCTACTCTAGCTCCTCCCACCACCTATGGATATATATAACCCAAGCCCGTAGGCACAACTTATGTACTACATCTGTGCTATTACAACCAGTTGCAGTGATGGCCGAGTGGACTAGCGGCACTCACACTTTTGTTAGGCAAACCTTCGAATTTTGGCTATGGCAATTATTATTATTATTTTTTTTACACACTTTTCGATTATGATTATTGATGTACATTTTAAATTTATTCTGATTATTTTCGCTGTGGGTAAGATATGATCTCAAATAAGATCACAGACGCCTTGTTAAATTCTTAAAAATGTAATATATGGGAATAAAACTTTAACAGTATATTTTATTGTTAAATAACTCGTTAAATAAATTAAGCGTGTACTTAAAATTAATGTTGCCTTAATATTTGTTGAGGTTTGTCGTACAGTGTCAAGACTAATTCAACTCGAAAAACATAATTGAATTACTTATTTACGTTGTTACTGTCTCTGCTTCAATCTGAGAGATGATTTGATCTTAGTTTATAGAAACTACACTAGCAACAAAATTCATAAATTACAACGAATAATTAAAACATTGGAAGTTTGCCTATGTATATATCTTAATCTTATGATTTCGTGATACATGTAGTCTGTTTTGTACCCTTAATTTTTAGATGCATGAAATTTGTAAATTTTTACTTATTTATTTAATAAATAAAATTGTTATGGAAGCCTCGGATATTTATAAGCGTCCAAAGGTGACACAATTCAATAACCAAAGTTTTGAATAGCAATACAAGTATTAACCATAAAATAGTACGGTCTCGGAAAAATTAGTCAAAGAAATTTACTCTTTTTAGTATTATTTATATTCTTATAGATTGTATCGAAAAACAAAGACAATTGTCAGGGATCAATTTTAACTGATTTCTGAAAATATTCAGCACAAATTTTAAATGATTTTTAAGCATGAAACACCGAATAAGAAAATTGTTAAAGGGGGATCAAGCGTTAAAGACTTTTTATGCGTTATTACTATTTCATATTTTTTTTAATTACTGCCTAAGAAGATCGATAATGACCTTTATATAAAATTGTATTATATTTCATAAATATTATACTTTAATTTGGTTTTTGCATACTAAATTTGTATTATTTTCAATGCAGATATTTCATAAATGAGGAAGTGTAATTTATTAGTGATCAAGTGTATTTAATAGAGCTTTACTAGACCACCGGAAGCATGGATGTTTTTAAAACGTTTTGTAAAAGAAGAGTTAATACTGATTGCGCAAGGTAGCATGATGCGTTTGCATTGAGGAGGATCGAGCACTATTATATGGGCCGTATCTAGTCGGGGCTCCTATAGAGGCATCTTTTTGTTATAATGATATAATCTTAAATTGGCATTTTGGTTAATTAATTTTATTAGTTTTCTGTTGATAAAAGCAGTAGGACTGATTTTGTAGCTTATGTGGCAAATAAATAACTCATTTTCAGAATCTATTTTTAAATGACAGTCAATTGTTTGCATTTAGAATATTTTATCTCTACTGATCATACGGATTCAATCGCATAAGATACTCGTTTTTTGAGTGGTCTGTCAAAAATTTCTGACGTTATCAAAGAATGACTATCGTTACGGACCACCAGAAGCTTATCTTAACTTATACGAAAGTATTGATTTTTAATTACTAATACTTTTGAATAAATATGTTTAGCTATTTTTTTGGCGTTATTCGAAAGCTTGAAACTTAATCAATAAGTGTACAAAATTTCATTAAGATCTGACTTTCAAAAAACACGCTGGATCCCCCTTCAATCTTTTTCCCATTCGGTGTTGGTTCCCAAATTTTATGCAGAATTTTTTCAGAAATCAATTGAAGTTGATCCCTGATAATTGTTTTTGTCTTTCGATACAATCTGTAAAAATATAAATAATACTAAAAAAAGTAAATTTCTTTGACTAATTTTTCCGAGACAGTACCATTTTATGGTTAATACTTGTACCGCTTTTCAAAATTTTAGTTATTGAATTGTATTAACTTTAGACGCTTATAAATATCCGAGGCTTCCATAACAATTTTATTTATTAAATAAATAAGTAAAAATTTACAAATCTCATGCATCTAAAAATCAAGGGTAAAAAACAGACCTTATGTATCACGAAATTATAAGATTAAGATATATACATTGGCAAACTTTAAATGTTTTAATTATTCGATGTAATTTATAAATTGTGTTGCTAGAGTCGTTTTTTTAACTATGATAAAATCATCTTTCAGATTGAAGCAGAGACAATAACAACGTAAATAAGCAATTCAATTATATTTTTCGAGTTGAATTAGTCTTGACACTAAACTACAAACATAAAAAAATATTAAGGCAACATTTATTTTAAGCAAACACTTAATGTATTTAACGAGTTATTTAACAATAAAAATATACTGTTGAAGTTTTATTCCCATGTATATTACATTTTTAAGAATTGAACACGGCATCTGTGAACTAACTTGAGATCATATCTTCCCCACAGCGAAAATAATCAGAAATAAATTAAAAATGTACATCAATAATCATAATCAAAAAGTGTGTAAAAAAAAAAAAATTGCCGTAGCCAAGATTCGAAGGTTTGCCTAGCAAAAGTGTGAGTGGCGCTAGTCCACTCAGCCATCACTGCAACTAGTTGCAATAGCACAGATGTAGTACATAAGTTGTGCCTACAGGCTAGGGTTACGTATAGCTATAGGTGGTGGGAGGAGCTAGAGTTGAGGGGTTTGGTTTGGGAAACTCTTTCGAGCTGTACTATAAGGGCTTGTGGCTAATAGCCAGAACTACTCTGCCATACTCTACTATGAGCAACACTACCGCATGGTCTGGCAGCACTGTTTGCTTTGTTTACTTCCATAGCTATCTGAACTTACACGCGGAATAAAAACAAAGTCTCTCGCCCAAGCTAAACCAACTGTTTATCTTTTCTTCGCTAGCTATGTCACTTTCTAAAATAACTTTTGCTTTGACACTATATTCTTTGCTTCTCAATTGCTCTGCTTGGTGTTCTGCGCAACACCGTTAGTTCACTTACGGCAGCTGACGAGGAAGTTCCTCTCAGCTTGCTTTTGCACACTGTTTCTGCTATGTAAATAATATGTATGTAGTTTAATTAGCTTAAGCTTGTATATCATTTACCCGCTGTCCCTATCCTTGCACCCGACTCGGGCTGTGCCTCGCACGAATTAAGCCCTCCACGAAACAACAATCCTGTATTAATTAATTCTTATTTTAGCTAGTCTATTCACTATCTCAAAGTTACCCTCAATTTATCTTTTCATCATTATCTACTTTTACGCGACACTCGTTCATAACCACAACACAAGTTGTGTAGCCCGATAGGCTCAGGTTTAGTATCTTGCCGCAGTAGATTTTAGATTTTGAGGTTTTGAGGGGGGGGATGTTTTCCAAAAGTTGTTAAATAACTTCCTTTTTTATTTTAGAAGCGTATGAATGTAATAATTTTGCATAATTAGTTTGATAATGTTTAAATGCAACGTTGTTTAAGTTTGCCTAATTTCTTGTCATAGTATACCTGTATTTTTTATTCTTAAGGTGGTTTCACAAATTTCAAAAAAGTCACCGATTTATAATTTCTAGTTGTTTACGGTCATCAGTTATCTTGTATGCACTACATAGTATATATTTTTTTTCTGAGTGCGTAGAGCACACGTGGAACAATTTTTCCGAAAAATATAGTTGGTAATAATGCCGTTTGGTACTACATAGGCATATATATTTATAAGTGTTTGATCTTTTAAGCGATTTAATCATGTGCTTATGAACTGTTTGTACTCCATTAAAGTTTTATTAAAGTAGATCCTTAGCTCATTCCAAAATGAAAACCTAAGTTTATATATGTAAGTCGTAGGAGCTTTCGCAAATAAATAGCTGAAGATCTGCTTCATTTTTATAAAGACTAATAATAGTTAGAATCCATGTATTATTTATTTTGTTTTTATTAGATTTTTCACTTCAATTTCTCATTAACTCACCTTAATGTCAGTTAATTCTTATTACAGAAATGTATGATAACAATTTTTAATGGTTATAGGGATGTAGATGGGATTTTATAGAGACCGAGAGCGTATAGGTTATGCACAAGAAATTTTGTTTGGTTGGAACTTTTACTTATGTTTCTGCTTAATATATCATACTGTTCAAAATTTACATTATTTAGGTGGGGAGCGGTAAAAAGCAGGGGGAGCTAGAACTATACAACTATCTTATGTAGAAAGATATATATCTTCCTACATTATGTAGTTGCATGGTTTTAGGGTGAGTACTAGCTCCTCCTTGATCCCCCTTTAGCTCCTCCTTAGCTCTCCCTTAGCTCCCCCCAAAATAAGGTAAAATTCGTTTCTTTTTACAATAAAATATGACCTCAAATAATTTGATCTAGCTTTCTTCCAGCCCCCCCCCCCCCCCCCCCCGCCCCCCCCCCCCCCCCCCCCCCCCCCCCCCCCCCCCCCCCCCCCCCCCCCCCCCCCCCCCCCCCCCCCCCCCCCCCCTTTAAATAATATCATCCTATATTTCAAACTTGTAAGGTTTCAGGGCAAGTAGTAGCATCAAAATTGTTTCAATCCATCCCCTACCCAACGCATCCGCTCCTAAGCATCTCTATTTTATTTTTTGAATCAATTTTTATTTGATTGAATTTTACATTAATGATGAAGAAAAAACCATCATATTTTGAAGAGGGTGGAGAGCCAATATTTGCTTGAAAACCATAGAACTATATGATATATTCAATTTGGTCTTTTTTATATTTAATGGAATCAGAAATCTGCTCCTGTAATAATTAGTTATTTTAAGTATAGAATGCAATAAAAAAAACACACGTAATTATTATGTTCAAATGAATTATCGTTTTCTATTTTTATTACATATTTTCATATATCTTTTCAAGTGTTCTGCTATTGACTAACCTTTCCCAAAATTTAGACTAATTTTTTTTTTCAAAGTTTTTCTCATGCCATTTTATATGACTTTACTGTCACTTCTTGTACATTTCATTTTTTTTTCTTATCGTTTTACATGGATTGAACGTGAATAATATTTTTTTTTCTATATAAAAATTTCACATATTTCACGACAAAAAATTTTTTTTTATGGATTTTTTTGTCTTAATGAAGATTCTTCACTTTTCAAATTTTAGTTTATATGTTTGACATTGATTGATTTTTCATGATGATAATTCTGAATAAACTTAATGGTTAACGTATTTTTAATAATACAAAAATTAAGAAAGTTTTACTCGAATACTTATCATAAAATAATGGATTTTGCTTTGAAAAAAAAAAGTTTTAATTTGTTTTATGTACTCTTTTGTAAGATGCATAATACAACCCGACGTGACAAATGCTCATTAGATGAGACAAGTTATTTCCGATGGATTTTGGGTCGCTGAAAACGAAACGGACCTTAAAATTGCTCCATCACATCAGGGTTTTCAGATATTCTAACCTATAAGTGCGAAAATGGCGATTTTTGGCTATATTTGAGGTTATGTAGCATCGCGATATTTTTTTTTTACAAAAAACTACAAATAGTATCTTAAAGTAGAGGTCTTGCCCTTTCAAATGCCGTTGAGTTTGCTCGAATAGCTTATTTCTTCTTTAAGATACTTAATT
>JAPYYV010013302.1:0-15719 GCA_030522625.1 Copidosoma aretas
AAAGTGCAAAACGCACATTTAACCTGTACAAATCACTCCCACTGTTGCCTATATATAGCTGTTTACTTACCAGATTTGCACAGGTTAAATGTGCGTTTTACACTTTTGAAGTAAGGTTTTAAGCCTCAAGTAACGATTGAGATGGAAAACAAAATACCCAAGGTACCGTTATCTCAACAAAAATATGTTATTTGCAGGCTTTTACCATAACACGATCGTTGTAGGCGTAAAAAAATCAAAAACAGACTCGTCCCCATAAGGCCTGTGTCAACTGACCCCGTCTCGGCTATATATATCGCGAGAGTCACGTGACGTTTTGGGATCTCAATAGAGGTATTGATTTTTGTATAAAGTTTAAAAAATGGTTATTCTAAAAAAAAAAAAAAAAAAAAAGTAACAGAAGAAACTGGGGTAAAAAATGAAAAGATCTCGACATAAAAAAATACAAATACGACAAACTATAATAAGTTTGGCAGTCGATGCAGTTGGATCTGTTTGGAAATGTACACAATGAAAACCCTGGAAATGATAAAAGTGAAGTAAATGATATTAAAATATTTTTCAAATTTTAGTAAAAACAGAAGAATGATGAAATTTATGTACAATATAATTGAAATTAGGTTTATTAAAGTAATTCAAAATCAACAAATAACAAATTTGTTTAATCATAAACTAGACGTAGAAAATTAACTAAGATAGTAACTGCAACATAATTAAAAAAAATTAGCATTTGATCATGTAGAACGTTTTAATATTTCTTATGGATCCATCCGTGACAATCCCGCTACTTGTACTTGCACCCCATCCCCTAGCAAGACTTGTTCCACCATCGAGCACTACTGGTAACTTTACCTATACACAGTTTGTCTTGTAGTACTTTTGAATAAAAAGCTTAACCATTTTTATGGACGTCATAATTTGTATTCTTTCATGTCGTCTCTAACTAATTTATTATATTCGTCAAACTTACTAAACAAGCTTAAAGTTAAGAGCTCTGCTACACCTCGATCCCCTCTGCTATGCAACCGATGGGATACAAAAATGTACTTGAGGTGATTGACTACATTTAGTGGGGGATGCGAGAGATGGTTTAGAAATGCGTGCGCACATCTTATGCATCAAAGATCGATAATCCCTAAAAACATTCAATATTTTTTTTTAGATGAACCCAATCAACCTAAATATTTTCATGCACCATAAACAATTTATTATTAACTGCAATTTCATCAAGATCTGACTGTTAATTCCATTAAAAATTTCAAGTTGAGTTTCGTCGATTCTTCATTAGAAGCCTTGCAAAGTATACAGAATTTGTTTCAGTGATTTATTGGTCCAGAGGAACCCCAAGGTCTTGAAACTTTGCATGAACTTCTTTTATATAGTTTTTAACTAGTAAAAAAAGTCAATTCAAAACTGATTATTAATTTTATAACGTAGTCAACCTCCTCAAGGTAGCTTCAAGGTGTAATGAAACACGACAAATGTAAACATACTTGGCGAAGTTATTCTTAAAAATGAATTAAACTTTACCTTGAATTCAAGATCTTGTTACCATAAATTTTTTTACAAAAGAACCCCTTGAAAAGTTTCAAAACATTATAAAAAAAAAAAAAAAAAAAAAAAAAAAAAAAAAAAAAAAAAAAAAAAAAAAAAAAAAAAAAAATAAAAGAAAGAAAAACAAAAAGTAAAAAAAAAAGCAAGAGGGTGAAGGAGAGTACGAGTGGTTTCATATTAAAGTTAGTTGTGCTAACCGAGTTTAAAAGCGTCCGTCGGTTCTATTATGGAATATTCAGTCGTGTTCAACACACTAGTACTCAAATATATTCAATTGTGAAATTACACGAACAAATTTTAGTAGATACTTTAAGTAGCTAGTTTTCGATATTGTGAATCACAAAACTCGAAAACACGTTAGTCGAAAGATAAAAAATAACCTAAAAAAAGTATGAGAAATCTCACCGTCACATCTCACCAACAAATAAAAATAAAAATCCTATGCACTTTAGATGCTCGAGAGAATCGTATACTTTTTTCATCAAGATTCCATATTTCCAACTTTTCTCAAAAACCTCCTTAAAAAGATAATTTACCGAAGTACAAACAAAATATTCAATCGCGCCTACCACAGCCGTTCGACTGATATTTTTAGGTAAGTTAGTCTAATGTTACGTAAAGAGATAGTACAGGTGTGAACAATCACATTGAATACATTAACTCTGGGACATATTAGCAAATTCCTTATGCGTATATGCTTCTGTAAAATTCGACCAAATAATACGGAGCAATTTGTAAAATTTAACGTCGATAATATCGATATATGTTTACAAATGAATAATATTATAACGTACAAAAGGCTGCTACTATGAAAATGTTTGTTCAATCATTTTCATTAATTTCATTCAGTACTTTTTTAAAACGAATAAATTTACAGTTTCACTTGTTAATCTATAAAAGGTAGAGTCGCTGCCAAAGAAAAAGTATTCAATTAAGTTCTTCAAAAACTAAAAATGAAGTGCCTTTTCCTATCTACTATTTTGTCAGTGGCTCTTGCTGTACTAATAACGGAAGGTAAATAATTACAAATAAATAGAAAAGAACTGCACACAAATTTTCTAATATTTTTAATATATATATACATATATTATGATTGAGTTCAATAGTATCCAAACAACTAGGGATGCAAGATTTTTCGACTTGACTCATAAGAGTAAAAATCTTGAACTCAGATTTAATGTCTTGTATGATAAAAAAAAAAACTTTTTGTCTTGACTTGAGATCTCTCGGCTGTCTCGAAATTTACATTAAAACTACCGGAAAATCTCGGTTTCTTAGAAGCTAGCCGATATCCCAAGATAGCCGAGAATCAGATACTTCATCCATTAACTGCATCGGACTGCGTCATGGCCAAGACATTCGATTTTGACTAATCAGAGGACTCTTTTAGCCACGCACCCGTAGTGTTATACTTTGAAATAGTTGGAAGGTCCGGTCGCAGTCCGTCTCAATATAAATACAAATTTAGTGATTATTAATAAACAATCTCAGCTATCTGAAAATTTGTTTCCAGAAAGTTTTACCACATCAAGATTTACTTTGAGATGGCCGAGAAATACCGACTGTCCAATGTATCTTCATCTCGACGCCTCACACACTTTTTTTACAGTTACATAGCAGAGATGAAAAACTAAGTTGTAAATTTGAATGTTTTAGTTATTGGATTAGAGTCAGAAAACATATCAGGCGGTTTGGAAGCAGTGAAGAATCAGTTTTCATACGTTGTTTGGATAGGACTTGGCTTCGGAAGACGTAAACAACATATATGCGGTGGTTCACTCATCGCACCTGATACCGTTCTGACAGCTGCTCACTGCGTTTATGACGCAAAAAATCATACTTTTAAAGATAGACCCTACGTAGTTATTGCTGGAACATTAACTGTTGATGACACAGGAGAAAGTAAAATCGTAACAAAAATTTATTTTGACAGCAGATTCAGCACTGAAGCAAAAGACATTGCTGTATTAAGGGTAAGGATCATGTTCAATATTTTAAAAAATTTCAACAGTTCAGATTCTTAAAATTTCTATCATTGTTTTAATTGTTACTAGCTGGAAGGAGAATTCGATATCTTAGGCCAATCTGTTAAAGTAATATCACTACCCGGGAGAAATGACAACTTTGTAGGTAAAAAGGCACGAGTGATCGGTTATGGCAATTCTCATGAATTGGAATATGATCATGAAGCTGGAAAATTCTATTATAACATCACGAAAAGTAGAAAATTGAAATATAGGACAACTGATGTAGTTGATCATAAAATTTGCAGTAATGATACGGATCTACTTTGTACTAAAGGGCGATCAGTTGGAAATGTAAGAGTAATTTAAATTTATTATTATAATGAATTTCAAAAGAATCTGATATTTTTCAATGATATTAAAATTTAAAATTTGATCTGAATGTATTGATATATAAATTGTGATATCTAATGAAATTTTGACGGTTGAAAGTTCCAATGCTGTATAATAAATGACTCCTTGATGACATTCCTTTCTAGGGAGACAGTGGAAGTCCTCTTGTTTATGAAGATAAAGTTATTGGAGTAGTGAAATATATAGACGGAATTAAATTCTTTGATGAATATACGGTTTTTACCAAAGTCTCTCTCTACGTTGATTTTATTGAAGCAGCAAAAGATGAACGTCCCGCAACAAATACTTTATTCAAAATAATCCGAGGTTTTAGACATTTTAACTTTCCTATGATTAATGAAGAGGTAACTACAAAATCACCAGAACTTATCACTAGACTTGAAGAAATTCAACGTAAAGTTTCTGCCTGTGAAGCTCTGGAAGCAGAGCTTGATGAGTGTGAAAAAAAAAATTGTCTCCAGAAAGTAGCGTCTATCTTTAAAAAAGATAGAAATCGAGACATGGATTTAGGACGAAGAGAATATCAATTGAATTTTTGTAAAGAGGAGGTACGTTACCATTATGGACGACTTCGTATGGATCATAAGCAACAAGGATTTTGGATGAACTGATAAGAAGATGAATAATGATTCACCAACGTAGATCTTTTATGATGTATTATTTAATTTCCTAGACACTTACCACAAACGCAATATACTTTGTTTCAGACTACTTAAATTACTACAATAGTAATGAAATTACGAAAGACAATAATATCACCAAATGTTTGCACTAAACCATGAAATTATAAATACTATCCTTGATGAGCGAAAGTATAGAAACAGTGTTTTGAGGTGGTAACTCGGTCCATGAATAATCGTCAACGATTTTTAATTACTTTTATCTTTGTAAACGCCCTCTCATCGGTATGATTTGTTGCCATTAAAACTAAATAATTTTATGTATGAAGTAGACGAATTGTCGTTGTTGCTCTCGATGTATATGTAGTTGAAAAGGTGTTTGCTGTATTTACAGCTGATCAGTGGAGAGTCAAGGTTGAATAGAGTAAATTAATCAACCAAAAAGATGTTCGATGTTGCGACGTTTCGTCATCAATTCGATGACTTCATCAGGCAAACTTTATTAATGTTGCGTGTTTGAAGGTACACTTGTGCATTCCACATGGTGGTTGATTTTTAACTGGTGTGTCATCATAATTTTTTTTAATTTATTTTTATTGTTGAGATCAGTGCCTACTTTGCCTTCATCTGGTATTGAGTGAAAGCATAAAAAAGTGCATAAGATAAGACTCTATAGCTGATCACGCCCAATTATCCTGGCTGATTTTTGAATATGACGCTTTAAAACGCAGATGAAATCTTACTAAGATTTTTAGTAAATATTTTATCCATATAAATCAACGTATATACATTCAAGACAAAATGTAGTCGAGGCCAAAAAGGTAATTGATCAGCTATCGGGACATCCGTCTACTTAAGTAATTGACTATTGGGCTATCGACCTCAACATGTATGTGTGCGCTTGATAAGGTATTTATCTAAGCACATACTAAATGCATTCTGCATGTGTTTTTAATTCCCTCGCCGACTAGCAAGACCTTTGATTCGCCTCGGTCTTTCAAGTCAAACGGGCATGAACTATAGAGACGCAGGAACCGAGCACATAATAGGGCTGGCAGTGTGATGCCAGTAATTATCATTTTGAAACATTGTTTGACAGTTAACAAAATTTCACGCGTTTAAAGTGCTTCAATAGCGGGAAGGAGGAGGATCTTCTAAAGACGCCTCTCTACGTGCACACATGGCAACCGTAGAGGTAGTGTCGGATTCACCCTGGCTTATAGTGTAATAACACTACGTGATGCTAATAATCACGGGCGCCTACCGACTAAAACTATCCTCCCCAAGAGAGAGCCAGTCCGATGGACTATTACTCTGATATAGGTGTTGAAACAGGAAAGAAGTGATAGAAGTAGAGAAATAGTCGAAAGATTAGAAATAACGGCGAAGTTCGATGACGGATCATGAGACCAAGGGTGTAAATTGGTCGGTACTATACGCATCAAGGCGAAACTCGGAATATTGAGGTGTTAAAGTAGCCTCACAGGACGACGGGAGAGAGGGAGAAACACATCCTGGTCAGGCATCAGACTTATGAGCAAAGAGAATTCACTCATAGATCTTCAGCCCAGCCCCGCGCCGATAATTGCAGGGCTGATAGCGACTTCTCTGGATGAACTGTGGCCCAGGTGTTGCCCCCCTCCCCCTTCCCCGGGAAAGACTCGCTGGTGACCCATTCACCAGGACGATGAGCTGCTGACTCCCACGACGGGGATTGGCTTAGCGCCGACTGCCAGCGGGAACCCACCAACCACCAAGCGTCAGGGCGCGCCGATGTCCTCCCCAAGGAGGGATTTGCCCCCCAGGTCCAGGCATTATGAGGAGAAACTGCAGTCGGTCCGCTAGAATCGGGGGAGAATATGTTTTCGGCGCCACGGGTCCTTCTCCCACCGAAAAAATCCGAGAACATTTTTCGACGAGAATCGAACCCGTTTTTGTTTTGAGTCTGAAGAAGTTAGCACGTTAGCCACTAAGCCATCGAGGACTTCCGAAACAATTCGTATTAAAATACATTGTCAGACGTGCAAAGTAATGGAATCAAAATCCAGAAAAAGTCAAGTTTTTTTTCCCTTCCAACGCAGAACACTATTTTATATAGTATATTACTCAGACAACAAAAAAATTAAACTAAATAATTTTTTATTTTGACACAGCACATACAATCAAATAATGACGTTTTTCTTTATGAACTTGTGTTATGACATCATATATTTGCTTCATTTTCTGGACTATAAGTATTTTAATGTGCCGCCGCGCGAATGTTCGATTCGACTCGCAGCTAACTTAACGATAAGACCATATTTTGCGAATACTGAGCCTTAAGAAATCTTGATTTGAGCATTTTGAGGTATACATCTGCTGTTTTCGATTAAACAATAAATTTCTTACAAATGTTTTTTGTTTAATCTATAGTTTAGGATGAAAGAAACAGAATTAAACGAAAATATACAAGGCATACCTGTGAAAATAATTTTTGTTGGCTGATTGAAAATTCGAGCAAGCGAATCTCGAGTAAATAGTAGCACGGTCGCCGAGGCTTCGTCTGTTTTTCAAACTTACTTCGTAGCACTCCTGTCGACTCTTGTGCTACTGGATTTGTGCAAATTTTTTAATGATTCATAAAAAGGACTCATTTTATTGTAAAAGAATATTCGTGGCAAATTCCATGCCATTAATAAAAAGGTTTTGAGTCTTAATTTTCGAATATCACCTATTTCTCAATAATACATAGCGTCACTAGGGCGCGGAGTACAAACTTGAGCGCCCAAAGGGCGTGGTTTGTACGTTTGTGCCATGGTAAGAAATGGTAGTGACCGGATGCACATTGGTGGCGAACTCTATTTTTTTTACGCATCATTTATTTGGTTAAGCATCAGCGAGGACGTATATCAGCGTTGTCGCGCACGGTCGCTGTCGCATGTGCGTACATCAAACTATATAGTTCTCCCGCTTGCCAGCATTGTGGTGCTGCTTGAATTTTATTGAACCAACGTTTATATTTGCCACTCGCCTGCAGTTGTCGCTTCGATAGAACTTGTTCCCCCAGAACGAATAATCAATGATAGCCGGCACGCGCGCGCGCGCGCGTTCGAATGTGTTTTCAAGCCGCGATCTTTCGAAAGCATACGCAACGGCAGCCGATATCAGCCCAGGTGTACATGAACACACTGCCCAATAACGGTACAGCCCGAGAAAAGCGAGGCCCGAAGAGAAATTATGGCGGCTCTGGGTATAGTCGTCGTCATCGTTGCCGGGAGAGAGATTTTTCCCCGATAAGCCGGGGAAAAATCGCAAGCGCGACATATCCGTAAAGCGGAAACACGCCGATCTCTCTCTCTCTCTCTCTCTCTCCTCGCATCCTCGCGTCGATGCTAAACAGGATGGGTGGAGGGGGACGCCGGGACAAGTTGAATTACTGCGGAACAATTTCGTCGTCGTGTAATGCGGCGAGGAGGCTGCGATAAAGCTCCGCGACCTGCGCCGCGCGTACACAGCGCGACGATAAAGCCCAGCCGATAATATGAGTTCGGAATTTATAATAATTTTCTGTTTGCCCAGGTACACCGTGGATTTGCGCTTTAATAACTGCACGGGCTGCCTGGGTCTGTGCGCGTCCGTGGGTGGGGGGGCGGCCGTTTATCGTATAAAGTACGATGATAATCTCGGAGGGGGCCCGTGTGTGTGGGTAAGTCCCGGCGCTTGTAATCTTCGCTCGCGCACGCACGTGTTAGCCGCGATTTCGCAACTTTATCGCGCTCCTTCCGCCGCCCCCTGCTTTGCTCTCTGCCTCTCTTTATTTCTGCCTCTTTCGTCCGTATACCTACTTGTGGCCTGCAGAATAATGCACTCGAGCGTACACACGCGTACGTATACTTGTGGAACGGACCGCCTGTACAGGCACGTCGCGTGGGAGAAAGAGTATCGAGCACGGAGACTGCGGAAACTGGGGAAATTTATCGACCCAGGACAGACGGAGGGTCTACCTTTTATCCTATACGTTTTTCCCCTCTACGCGTGTCTCTATCTCCCTCTTACGTACACGTTCATTCGGCATTTGTTTATCGCCCCTTTACTACCGCGCTGCGCTTTGGCTTTTTTTTTGCTCCGGACCACTGGAAATGTGCTAGGGCGCGTTAGTGCTGCGGCTGAGATGTGTGTTCAAATTGTAATTGTGTGTGCACGTTTTGCCACTATGATTGGTGCAGAAGTTTTTATTTATTTCTGGGGTGATTCGGGTGATACGTACGCCATATTCTACCGTGTGCTGTAATTTTCGTCTTGCGAAATTTGAATCGATTTCAACATTAGAAATTCGATTTTATAGGCTTGCTGCTGGGAAGAAACGTCTCTCGGTAACTTTCGCAACAGAACTTAGAGATACGTGCACTTCTTTATAGTACAGTTTCATAAATACCGCTATTAAGACACAGTGGCAAGTAAGTTGTTTATTTCGAACTCTTTCTACAATATTAATTTACTGTACTTAAGTCATTAAGAGCCTTATTTGTTATCTCTACCGAACTTTCGACGAAGCAAGCATGTGCTACTTTGTTGCATCGCATTTACATTTTATCAACTGCTAATCCGTATGACTTTTACTGGAACGACGTTTGGTTATAAATTATGCGTATAAATAAACGTATTTTAATCCTAATATTCCGACGCTCATTTCTAATAGCAAAACCACGACGATCGTAATAAATGATGATGATGATGTGTGTTTTTCGAGCTATCGTCACCAATACGGCAATGTTTTTTTATCCTGAACCGATAAAGTATCGATTTATAAAAACGATAAATGAAATCCGTACTTATCCATTAGATTTCTCAACGATGAATTAAATTTTTGGCCGAAAATTTATCCTAAAACAATAAATTCGCTTACAAAATGTACAATCAGATCATAAACTATAAATTTAATATGATAGTATAATATGTATCCCTTTACGTGAATGATGTACTAGATCTCCTAATCAATTTGATTTAAAATCATAAGTTACATCTCAATACTCTTGATTTATTTTTTCTCATGAATTTGATGTGAATACATGATTTAAATAAAATATGATGAGCTTAATCCCTATATACATGCATCAACCTAATCTAATCCATGCACGAGTTAGATCGAGTCAAGATCTCGAATAAATGATCACACAAAAGATCATATAGCCGTAAATTGCACATCGCGCTACCCAACCGTCGGCTCTTCCCTAATAAAATCACCATTTCATAAGCAATAAACACCAATCAAGAGTATCAAGACAGCAACAGGTCTCAGTCAATCCCGTTCCCAAGACGTTTATTGCTAGCACGGCCGCTTGATATTCATTAATCCAACCTGTCCCAATGACAGTCGTCGCAACACTCTCTTGATCAATCAGGTGCCAGCCACAATTTGTCAAACCCATGTTTAAAAAAATGAACAAAAAGTAAAAAAAAACTCTATACAACCCTTACGTAATCAGAGCCACACGCTCGAATGGCAGATTTTGCATGCAGCAGCAATCGCGCGTTACCTGCGTTTCGTCGTCGCCTGCGTATAGTCTCTTTTGTACATATTACCTATCATACTCGTCAGGGGAACGGAGATCGAGTGACACCGTGCGTCCATATATTTCACGACCGTGCGGTCTGTGCATTTTAGACAATGCTCGGCTACCCTTTCGTGTTTCTACAAGGACACCGGGATACAGCGTATGGTATACAAAAGGTCGGTGTGCGTGCGTGAGTCTGTGTATGTATATTTTTTTGATGATTTGAGGATGTTCAGGAGTAAAAAGATTGTGAATGGGATCAAATTAAAATTTAATGAGTAACATTATACCCTCCCTAAACTGTCAAATGTGATTACGAGTAAAAACGCAAAGATAACCCTGTTGCAAAAATGCTGTCTTAATATTTGTATCAGGATCTTTTAGCGGTCAATATTCAGAAAAGATCGACAGATTCGGCTGTATCTGACAGTCATGCATTCGGAGTCAGAGTCGGTCGATCTATAGTCAGACAACGAGGGAGTTATGATTTCCATTCCTCCCGCCCAAATCACAGGATCGCCAAACAAACGAGAAATCAATAACAGTCACGCGCGCGCACCCAATACAATGGGCGTGCGTGAGTTTGGCCAATTAGCGCCTGATTTAAAATGTTTCGCACGTAGGAAGCAAAGTTCGAAAACAAGTACGAAACATTATTCGCCCGAGCCATTTTCCGCAAACGAGTTTCCATATCGTACTGCGCTCTCTCTCCCGAGCCCATACGTCCTGTTCGCGCACACGCGTACGGCAAGCAATCACAGTATTATTAACCAACGGCGCACGAACAAACTGCGGGCGCAGACTGTCGCCTGATGGCCGCGGCAAAAAGGGTGGACTGTATTATACATGCATCATGATAAGCATACATGCGCCGCACGCGCGCGCGCGCTAAAGAGTTGCCTGTACTCATAGGCGTGTGCGGTGTACTCGCGCGGAGCTGTGCGGTAACGAGGCGCGAGAAAAACAAGACGATCGAGACGAAGAAGAGGCAAAAGAGGAAGAGGAAAAGTCGTCTGTTTCTGGTTTCCGCTCGATTAGCCCGCAGCGCCATTAATCATCCCTGCGCCGCGACACCGCAGCCGCCCGGGTATTAAATACCTGCGCACCTCGATTCGCTTTCTCTTTCCGTTCTTCTTCTTCTTCTCCTCCGAACATCGTATTTCGCAGCCTCACAATCGATACACCGGCGCGAATAACGCACTTCCGCGTCCGTGCGTTCGCTTACATTACAAGCGTATACTCGCGCGAAAAAAGCACGGGGGGGGGGGGCTCTCTAAACAACCCCGGCCACCGGCACCCCGCGGCTTTTTTTTCCCCGCCCGCACCAGAGCCGAGGAAAGTATATCGGCCGTAATTACGTTTATCAGGGGAGATATTTATCATCGGCGTCGTGTAGGCTATATATGAGCGCTCGTCGCTCGAAAAGGAAGACGAAGGGTTTTCTTCGCGTATTGCCGGAATAGTTCCGATAAGCGTACACGGGGCTCTCTGGTATATTTGTGCACTGTGCGATGAAACGAGCGCGCGCGGCTGGGAAAAATGAAAAATCGAAGAGACAAAAAAAAAAGGGCGAACCGCGTTTCTCTCGCCCTGACACCGTCGTATATATACACGGCGGCAGGTGCAAAAAGACACCGCGCGCGAGTTTTGATTTCTCTGTTTGCTTTTGGCGGCGCGCGCGCGCGCTGATTTACGATCCGTAATTATGCCTTCTTTCTTATCGAATGATTCACGCAATTAATCAGGGGAAGCTTGCACGAGTAAATAATCGGAACGGCCATTTGTTTATTTCTTTGTTTATTTCTTCGAAGTCGGTTAGATTTAAATCGGGATACGGGAGAAAATTAAATTTGCCGCCGGTGTTTACGCGTAATGAGCCGACACTTCGTTTTGTTGGCCCGTAATTGGGCTGCGCACAGTTCAGGTCTTGACTCGAAATCGTGCGAACAAGTATCCGTTATGATTTTATAATTATTGAGAGTAAAACGAGGCCCCGATGGCAAACTGCTTAATTTGGTTTTATTGGCACGTTACGCATTGCACGAAGAGTAAGATTCATCGTCTGTACAGAATAACCACGCGAGTGCAATGCAGGGGGGGGGGGGGCTATGCTCCCAAAGCAATTTAGACAGTAGTGATGCAAATTGGTCACGCCGAATTGAGAGAAACGCCATGGGTACGTAATGTAACAGCATATACAGACGGGCCGTGTAATATATCCCCGTTTTGTTTTTTCCGAGCCCGGGATATTTTGGTCACGCGGAGTCAGCTTCCACCGCACGTACGATGTGTACCGTGGATCCAGGTGTACGCGGAACTCGAGGTGGCTCCATGTACCCAGAAACGGTCCACTGCCCCCGGGGTACTAAACTCACCTCCTCTCGGCCTCGTTGCGGTTTTTATCGCGACCGCGTGGGCGTGTCGAAAAGCGCGCCACCGCGAGCCTGAGATGGCTTTATTACATCCGCTCGGCGTGTCCCTTGCGTTTATGTACCCGCGCTCGTTTCGCACGCGCGCGCAGTGATTTGGCCGAGAGATATATAGTATACAGGACTTGTACGCGGATTTTTCGTCAAAATCGTCAGTATCGCGTATGACGACGACGCACTACTGCTTTGTTTTTTGCGTGCAGCGAACCGGTTGAATTTGCAATCTCGGGGGAGCGTAAAAAGAGTAAGGATGCAGAATTGCAGAGGTCGAGGAGGGTACTTAATACATGCAGCGGATGAGAGGAGGAAGGTAGAATTAGAGCTGGATTGCAATTATGTTTTGTCACACCTCGCTGTCGCATGTCGCGGGACTAGGGGCATTTATCTTCAGCATCGTGGCTGAGATTATTCGCTGTATGATTACGACGATCCTGGAAAAAAGGCGTGATAATCCACGTGTGTCGTGCGATTGATTCGAAATAACGGTCATTAATGGAGCGTTAATTAATTTTGAAGAGATGATTGCGTGTTTATGTATACGTGCGTTTTCTGCGCCGTTTTTTTCAGTCGATGGGTGGAGAAAGTATTTCAAGCAATTCAAATTATCTGAATATTTAGCTTTATAGACAGAGACACTTTGGAAAATGTTGAAAAAAATATTGTATTATATGACTGAACGAAAAGTTCAGTAGGTAGAAAGTTTTTTTCTGCCATTTTTATGTATTGCAAATTAAATATTAATTCTTACACGGCCAAAATTCAGAGAAAATATCATTTTTCAGGCATAACTACCCATCACAGGCAAATTTTATACAACTTTTTTTAAAAGGTAGCTACGGAAATATGTATACTGTAGATAATGGTGCAACATGTTTGCAGTAAATTATAATGTCCTAAATTGCAAGTTCAGCACTAACTTAACTACAAAGATACCTTCAAGTATCTTTTTTTGGCTTAAAAACTACCATACGCTATTAGCTGGCATAATTCAATTTACAGGATCTAAATTTTTCAACCATTGGTATTCCGGGTTTAGAACGCGATCTGTTTAAGGAAGCAGCAACAAACTAGAGACATTAATAAAAAAACAATAATACTAAACAAAAATAAAATTTCATGTTCGTGGCAGCTTTTCGTACGAATTATACACAAAGAAATCACGCAACAACAACTCATTTTTTTTTTTACCCACAAATTCATCATTCCCATGCAGCGACAGAAACCAAGCTGCACAGCGCAAAAACCGCGTACAATTCGAGAGCGACAATCATGTGCTCGTTAAGGCGTCCAACCTCCCCGTCCCGCGCTACCTATCCTACCTGCTTTCTTCACCCCCGGTCGATCCTAATGAAGCAATGCCCAGATTAAAATCGGAGCTTGCGCCATATGCCCTCCCTCTCGCTCGGAGCTACAACTCCAGTGTCCTCTTTTTCCCACTCCCCATCGGCTATGAAAATAATCATCAGCGCGACGACATCACGGTCGTGCTCGCGCTGCTGTACGTACACGCGGCCCTCGCGCAAGCCCGATATTACAAGACCAGAGCCGAGTACCGCGGGCCGAAACTGCTGCTGGTACTGCTGCTCTCTCGTTCGCCGCGCTAATTATGCGAGCGACAATTAAGCCGCGTCTCGATGGATGTACCGGCAGAGCGAGCATCTGTAGCCATCGGCGTCTCGACTGTGTCGCTCGGCTGCTGATCGACACGGTTCGTCCGTAGGATCGTAGCTCTATCGGCCATCTCGCTCCCTCTATTTCCTTCGTACGAGCAATAAAACAACGCTTGTCTCGTCCATCGTCTTTTTTTCATCCGGCATTTTTTTCCCACGTGCACATCTGTATATATCCACGCGAAATCGACCGGATCGCGATTGGAGAAGAAGCACCGTTGTTGGTATATATTGCAAGCTTTTCAAGGTATAGTTGGATCTAAAATTAAAATAATGATGAGATCGTCATCAAACATTGCACGCAGCTAAATTAATATCAAGAAGACTGTTAAATTTTCGTGATGCTAGGGTTCCAAGAAGGCACCTTAACAATGTTTATATTATTATCAATTTTGAAACTGTTTATTATCAATTTTACAAAACAGCTCAATGATGCTCGTGAAATAAGATATAAGTAAATAACCGTCGAAAAACGCTAAAGGTTATATTTTGACACGAGTGTGAGGAGGACAGGCGACACACGAAGTTTTAGTACCCGCTGCATTAACTGTATCGTGGGATACAACTAACTTAAGTGTATTTATATGAATATTGCAATACCAACAATGTAGTGTATGGCACAAACAACAGTGTATACATGAAGGTAATAGAAGTAAGAATGAGGTCGAAAGGAACCTCTAAAACGTCGATTGGCACTTATTTAGCGGTATTTTATCTTAGGTGAATGAAATTTCTCGAGTCAAAAAAAATAGTATCTAAATCAGAAGTTACGTAGGTTTTGAGCTAAAATTCAATAAATAGTCTAAAAGGCTCAAATGAAAGTGATGTATGCCGAAAAACGTTAACTGAATTTTTGATCGGGAATTGTATAGAATAAAAAAAAAAAGTTTATATTCAGAGTTGCTTTACTTATTGTTTGAGCTTTATCATATTTGGTTATTTTGGTTATTTCAAGAAAAGTGTATGAAATTAGTTACGTTGTCACAGCTGAAACCAAGTACATCACAAACAGTTTGATATGTTCAAAAATGATCAAATTCGTTAAATGTAATTATAGAAACAATTGTTATTTAGGAACAATCCATAGTTACCCCTACAAAGTACCAAAATAATACGGTAATTTATTTTATTACAGGTAATTATAAGAAAAAAAAGTACAAAATAGATTTGCTTTAATGTCTAAAACAGTACCTCTTCACATTAAAAATTACGCTTACGTCTTGATTCGCATTGATATAAGATAAGTGAGATGCGCTCTATGAAGGACCGAAATTCTTTGAAGCCGATGGAGCGATGTACTGAATGCGGAAGCACGCCAACATAAGAGTTCAGATTCTTTGTCTCGACGACTACTACGCGTTTTTTGCCAGATTAAATTTCCTATTCATATTCTGCCACTACTACCGACACAGCAGGTACTGTTATACCTATTGTGTTTAAGGTAGTTGTATCCCAAATTGAAATAATGATGAGATCTTTATGTAACTTTGCACATAGATAAATTAATGTCGAACAAGTACTCCAGTACATTTTT
>JAPYYV010013303.1:0-19265 GCA_030522625.1 Copidosoma aretas
GGTACACCAGCCCGGCAATAAAACTCGGGAGCAGAGGGTCACTGAACGGAGGCCAACAGGTCGACGGCAAAAAGCCATGAACGAGAAATTAATTTCTCTGGAAAAGAGTACAGCTTTACAACGACAACCTTGATTAGAATAAAAATAATAATAAGGATAACAATATTATCGATAACAACAATTAAATAACTAACATACCAAAATTAAAACATATAGTTGCATGACGATATTAACAAAAAAAAAAAAAAAACCTAGTAAGATAGGTCGGACGTAGTAACGCCTTAGCCACCGACACCATTGACAATAATTGTAATATGTATATATTGTGTGACCTCATACATACATTAGTTTGAAAAGGGTGCATAGGCGGGTACATAAATCATAAGAAATTTAATGCTACAATGTTTGTTATACTAATCAATTATTCTTTAATGCTTACTACTAACTGGATTATGATAGTACATGTAAGGAATAAGCGTATACATATAGGAAAATCTGTCTAATGAAAAAAAGGGGAACACACCCTATGTAAGAATTATAATACGACCTTAATACATAAGTTTATTGTTATGAATATTATAAAGGATGGAAGAGTGCCACACATACAAAAAAAAATGTATTCACGATACAGACAGCATGGATATAACCCTTGGGGGGAAACGAGGATCAGCAGAAAAAGACTACCTCGCTGCTCCATAATGGGAAAAGGCGTAGAACACAAACATCAGCACCCAAACATTACTCGAACACTCACTCTCAATATACATAAAAATCGCCGTCGAGGACGACGTCGTCGCAGCCTGGAACGTGTGACGTACGACCGCATACAGCTATACGTCCGTCCGTCCTTCCCCAGCCGGGGGCCCTCTTGGACGGGGCAGTACATGGTAGGCAAGGGGAGAGGGAGTCAGGAAAAGGAAGGGAGACTAGACCCGACGCTCGAGAGAAGCGGACGTATCTGCTCCGGTTCGCGACTCACACTTGGCTCTTCCCTCGGTCTATAATTAAATAAAGAACTGTTAACCTCACTCGCTGTGCACTTATTTCCCGATCACTATACCGAACGTAATCCCACGTAACACTATCTCGAAAGACAAGTCATTTTAATAGGCATATTCGAATCACGAAACACTACAACAAACGCATATACAAGAAACTGCCTCTCTCGCTTATTTACCATCAAGACATTACTGATAGAGGAGGCAGTTTACCCACTCTCATGTCTGCGTACTCGGTATAAAAAGATGAAGAAAGATAATATTCATCAATAAATATCTTTTAAGCGCACAGTAAATGGCTGAGCATCCAACCAGAACAATCAGGTAGAGCAAATATAAAAGGGAGAACGGGACCAAGTTAAAAAAACTTGTTCCCCGCATCTTTACATCTCAAAGTGACTTATCACGAGTTTACTTCAGGGATACATCTTAGTACTGTACCATTGCGATGAGTCTATTTAAAGTAATGCACTGATGGAAAAGTTACATCCTCTATCTGTAATATGCTCTGATTTAAATTTTCAATATTATATCATAAAATACCTGATGTATTAGTGGAATTTGCATCATGATGATTGCTCGCGTCATCAACTGTCGAAAAAACTTCGACAGTAAGATCAGACGACGCGACGCAGGACGATAAATATCGTCTGATAAAAGAACCATGTAATCGACCATCATACTGTCCTCGTCATCATTCAACAGGGAAAAATCAAAAGTATGTCTGCTGTCAGAGGAGACATCTACTATCAATGGATCTTCATTGGCTGCATTTATTGGCTCATTATTTTGTAAGCTTTCATTTAAATTGTAATAATTTTCATCGTTTCTTAAATTTTGTTCGTCTTTCAGACCTACAACATTGCAAATATGACGTGTTGTACGTAGTAAAAATTATATCGTACTTTCGTTAAAAAAGGATTTCAAATATCCTAATATTGAGTAGGGGTATAGTACCCCATTACTGCGGGCTACGCAACTACTGCGGCTTCGTCTTGGTACAGCAATAAAAGAAACCGCTGCCAAGTTATTGGCACAAAGCTTCCTCATTGACATGTTCCACTTATTTTTCACACACACACTCGTCAAGTTTCTTTTTTCTCCATTCAAATCCTTTTTTTTTTTTTTAATTTCATTTTATTAACGATTTCCTTTCCCATAAAATTGTCAAACAAAATGTAGTTACAAAAAAATTCTTTTAAAATAATCATTTAAGTTAATAATTCTAATATTTAGTGTACAATATACTGTAGAGCATATATGTATCAATTTCATTGAATTTTTTTTTTTCCTCAAATTATTCTTATCAATACGATTCAAATTATGTTGCATTATCATAAGAATAGTTAAATAATTTTTACATTTTAGCAAGGTTGCATTTGGTAACTCTCCTCGCCCTATTCCTATGAAAGCATTTTGTTTGTGCATGATGTGATCTCCTAATCTTATGCTTTTATACAACTGCTGTGCCCTTGTTTGCATTATTTTTAAAATTTAAGTTTTAAGTTTTAAAAATAGAGAAAAATCAAAATTTAGAAGAAAAGTGAATGTATCGCCATTTTTTTTTAAGAAGAAAATTGACTAAAAAAAATCCAGGCATTATTGAAATCGGCCTAAGATATTCTAAGATACGACTGATTATATACATTTCCTATTTACATCTACGCACACGCAGCTACTGAATTTTTAATCTTAACTAAATTGTTTTTGTGTAGAATTTAATGGTCTGTCAGTATTCCTACCGTAAAGTATCCTAAAATAACGATAAAAAGCTTAAAAATCAACTTTCCTGAAAAAATAAATTTTGAAACATCTATAAAATAAAAATAAAAAAAAAACATACAGCAAAATCAAATTTTTTTCTTTAGCGGTGAAAGGAAATTAAAAACAAAAAAAAGGCCCGGTTGGATCAAAATTGGCTAATGAAATCCTGAGATACAAATGATATTATACATTCCCTATTTACACCCACGCACACCCAGCTACTAGAATTTTTTAATATTAACTAAATCCTTTTTTTGTGTAAAATTTAATGATCTTTCAGAATTTCTATCGTAAAATATCCTAAAATAACAATAAATAGCTTAAAAATCAACTTTTTCGAAAAAATCGATTTTAAAAAATCGTCAAAATCAAAATAAAAAAAAAAAATATACAGCAAAACCCAAATTTTTTTTTAGCGGTGATAGGAATCGAAAAAAAAGCCCTGTTAGATCAGAATACAGACACACACACAGACGAAAATTTTTCAAATATGATGTATTTTGATTCTAAACTTCATAGAACGTGTTTATTACGTGTTTTTTCGAAATGTGGTTTACCGTCTATAACACAGCTTCCTATACGAGGAAGCAAAAAGGATAGGAAATTTTGTCTTATGTAACTGAGGCCGTAAATCATTTACTTACGCTTCCTGGCTACAGGGGCACGTAGAATCGTATACGCACCACGGCTGGAAGTAAAGAAGCCCCAGATCGTCCGTTTATCATCCTCGGCTTCATCTTGGACGACAATACTTAGATGATCTGAGACTTTCTTTACTTTTCCGGCTTTAGTGCGTAATATACTCATACTTCACATCATAATATGCATGAAGATCAATTATTAGTTGAATCTACATCGTACGAAGTCATACTCTAAGCTTGATCGAATCAAATTACATGGTTTAAAAGAAAGCTTACCTCACAAAATCCGCACTAGTCAAGTCGCAGAATTTAGATTTTTCTGTTGCGTGTTAATCTTATGGGAGATGGTCGACGTAGTAATTGAGTAGCAGTAATTAGAATACCGAGTAATAAGGAGTCCGCACTTGTTGGCGAATCAACACCTCACTAACATATCAGGTTGTTTAATAATACGACTGTAAAATCCCGAAAAAACTTAAAATTTAGCTGTTTTGGGTCATATAGTTATGAATAAAACTAAAAATTATCATTGTTAACGAAAAAATGAAAAGATTTAAGGTGTTACAGACTAGCCGTAGATGTGGGTGCGTAGTAATTGGATACTTTACCCCTAGTTCTGTTTCACACTTTACACATGGCTTTGCTAATAATTACGTTGACCAAGTACATCACGGAAATTTTCACATATTGGATTATTTTCTTCCTTATGCGGTGAAACCTACATACATTTCAAATCGTGCATAAAAAACCATGTTAAGGGGATATTCATACACGGCGTGAGAGGTTTTGTTTCGAGGGGAGGGAGGGAGGAAGGGTGCAAACCGAATTTCACCAAATATCATGTAAGGAAGAGTGGGAATTCTCACAAATTTCACGCCATTTTTTTCCCCTTGAGCTAGTAGAATAAGCTTTATTGCGGAACCGCATACTACTAATTGATGCGTAACCGGCAATGAGCTGTACAAGTTAGGATATAGGCCAAAAACTTGTGTGTCTATGTTATAAGCCACCCGAGTTACAGGAACTACAACCAGAGCCACTTTTCATAATATTTTAGACTTTCACATAATTAGTAGCGAGATAAGTAGGTATTTTAGCTGTAGAGGTTACTTGTCATTTGATTAAGTCAAAATAGGAGTTTCTCCTATTTTTTTCAGAAGCTACTTTTTATTCTTAAAAGCAGTTTCTGTAGTAATACAGTTTTAAGAAATAAAAATTTTCGTATTAGAATGTTGAAAATCACAATTTAATGCTCTTTAAGTGGGGATAATCGTCCCGTACGAGTTGCGTACAAGCTCTGTCATGATATTTGCGTGAGAAATTCATTAATGTCTCGAATAATTTGTGCTACCTAGTTATTTATTTTTAATTCTAAATTAACAGTACCTAAACTCAACGTTCGACACTTATTGGTTATGCATACACATGGGTACTTTCTGAATAATCACGAACTTTTATACGTAATTTATACAAAAAAATAAAACGAAAAAAAGATTTTGTAATACTTAACTCTTACAAAACTGTATTGTTGTTCAAACAAACAAAAAAGTATCTATATCTCGCTTGAGACACTACTCCAGCAAAAGAAAATTTTTCCATTTCGTACATCACTATACTAACATTATTTCGAACAATAAATTAAATCAAAAAAATTGTTGGTATCTTGTTGTATACAACATTTCTTTACAGTTAAAAAAATGTTTTACACAGCAAGATGATAAAAACTGTTTGATCGAGTCCCTTCGATGTTTTACTGCAGATGGGCTTTGTGCTCCTCCAGTAAAGGCTGCCGCCCCTGGACTTCACACAACCTTTGTTGTAAATTATTTTGTATTAATTGTACACACAAAAATTATCGAAAGTTTTAACTATGTATAAATTTTCGTGATTAAGTAGAAAGTAAGCATGTGCATGCATGATCAATAAGTGTCTAACGTAAAGTGTAAATACTGTTAATTCAGTAGTAAGAATAATTAATTACGTATATGGAATTACTAGACACACGAATAAATTTTCCACGCACATAGTTAAAAAATCGTGCACGCAATTTGTGCAGGACGATTGCCACATGAGTCAATAACAACTCGTGTGGGAAATCATCTTTTCCACACTTGTTGCCTTAATTACCATTTAATAATTTGTAAAAGACCTAATATTTACTTTGGATTGCCTAATGCATAGAAAAGATTCAAATGAACAGCTGAGTATGCTTACTATTAGAAAAAGGAAATTTTTTCATAAATTCTGCCTTGTATACGAGCATTTTTTGGTGGCGACCTGGGTTTGGTTTGACCACCTGGTGAAAATCGAAAGTTATCAAAGTTGGACTTACGAAACATGACGGCATAACTATTGAGCATAAAAATAGTAATTTTCGTCACAAATTTGCATCACTCTAAGGGGTCCTGGAGCGTTGGGACCCCTCTGGTAGGATGCACATGAGTGGCTAACGCTATTTTTCCTACTGAGGGCACACCAGCCTCTTAAAAACGCCAAAAGTAGGAAAATAAGATTTTTCTCCTGGATTTTGTAGACAGTTATAATTTATACAACTTTCAAAACCTATGATGTACTGGAATAATATCTTTATCTAAAAAAAGTTATCAAATCAGAACATGGTTGACTACAAACAGTAGTAGCAATATGCTTTACAGTAAGATAAATATTCGCAGGGATTCTATCATACTCATAAAGTTAATCGTCTTTTACATGATGTGAATGAGGTTGTTTCTAACATCTGATGATGGCAACAGCGTGACTTGGTAGAAAAGTTCGCCAAAATTTATAACCTGAATAAATCATTTGTTAAAATTGCATATCTTAACGTCTGTACGCATTTTGTGAGTTTAAGTTGAAAAAAATTTTTCTTCGAGGGTTTTGTACTGAAAATTGTATTTGAAACACTAAAATACGATTTTACAACAGTTTATTATGTAAAAAAAAATGCCTTACACTTACTCATAAGTTTAATTAACTTGATTATTGACACCAGTTTTTTAAAAACAGGGATCGGATACATAATATATGTCTATACATGTGAGTGACATATTTCTCGCATCAAATTGTATTTCCACCATACATCTATCTAAAGAATCTTTACCAAGACAATTTTTTTTCCAGTAATTCGTAATATAATTTGTTTTACATATCTCAAATCATCCGGAGAATCGGCACTTCAGCGTAATCGTGTTGCTGTCGATGGCACACTTCGCAGACGACAAAAAAACGTATTGTGACCAATTGATGTATTCGTTTTGGCTTCCCCTATACGTTTTGGCCCGCGTGACACCTATTGTTGCACACTGTAAAGTTACAAGCAAAAAAAGAATGATGACAAACACACAAAATGTGCTTTTTTCAAACAAATCATGTTAATAAATAAAAATGTCATATGTTTGTACAGTTTTATTTCAAAAATAAATCATTTACGTATTTTCGATTCGAAATGGAGCTAAAACTAGCATCACGCAGAAGTAGGATTTTGTGATGCTATTCGATACCTCGATACTACATCGATACTTTTTTGTAGGTATTGATACTTTTTATAATACTTTAAAGTATCAAAAAGTATCGATTTTTTTATGCTTTCCTTGAGTATTAAATATCAAGCGACGAAAAAAATTTTCTGATGAATTGTAAATGTGTAAGTAAGTATTTGTAAGTAGTTTGAAATTTTTTTAAAAAATACAATAAAGTTCATGCAGACTTGCAAAGACAGTGTGGTCTGCATGTTTTTTTTTCTCGGCCGGTATAATCGTGGTACATACATATGAATATATACTTTGTGTTCCAGCCATTCACAGTTCCGTGTCTATGTTGTGTTTGGAATTTTTCGATTATAACTTATGACACCATAGCTGTTGTATAATTTATTCAACTTAAATATTACATGCAAGCCATGGAAAAATTTAAGTATGAAATAATTAGAATTGGTGAGTTTATCACAGTTTTTTTTCTTAACTTTGCCCTCACATATTTACATGCACGTTTAAACTAATTTTTTGATTCTTTTTTTTGTATTACGTCTTTTACAGATAAATTGTTACTGCAGGACCCAATAAGGTTTGTAATTTAATAAGAGTAAATAAGAACAATACTATTAAAATTTCCAACTTGGAACTTCGAGACTATTTAAAATTTAAGGTTATTTCGGACACCAAGGGCCGTACTCACATGGAACTTAGCTGATTCGGAGTACCGAGTTACAATCAACTTACTAGCACTCAAAGAGTTCTTTATATAATAATCAGAAAAATTCAGGGATGTTCTCCAGGGCCCTTCGATTCCCATAGTATTCGTAAAAACTTGAAACCAAACCAGTAACATTACTTATTTATGCTAAAGAGTATGCATATAAAGTTTTAGGTCATAATATGCACTAGAAAAAGTTTATGAGGCCATTTGGTAAAAGTGCTTCGCGCCGTACCGTGAATTTTTAGGGCTTTTCCATCATGTGGTTGTATATATCTTTAAAACTATCCTTAAAACATGGAGCCCTAAAGTGCTGATCTCTTCAGAATTAAATAAGCTTTCTTCTAATTACTTATTCATTGACATTTAATTGTTGCAATCATGGTTTTTTTTGACGAAATAAGTAGAAAAATTTGATACACATAGGAAAATACACGTGTATCGAATTTTTTTTACTTATTTCGTAAATAAAACCATGATTTTAACAATCAAACGTCAATGAATAAGTAATTAGAAGAAAGCTCATCTACTTCTGAAGAGAATAGCACTTTAGGGCCCCAAGTTTCAAGGATGGTTTTAAAGATATGAACAACCATGTGATGAAAAAGCCTTGAAAATTCACGGTACGGCGCGAAGCACTTTTACAAAATTGCCTCTTAAACTTTTTCTAGTGCATGTTATGATCTAAAATATGATATGCATATTCTTTAGACATCAGTATGTAATGTTATTGGTTTGATTTCAAATTTTTACAAATACCATGGAAATCTAAGGGCCCTAGGAAACATTCCTAAATTTTTTCTGATTTTTATATTAAAAAATCTTTCTAGTACTGGTGAGTTGATTGTAGCTCAGTACTCCGAATCAGCTAAGCGCCATGTAGGTACGGCCCGTGGTGTCCGATACAACCTTAAAAATAATGATGCTTTCGTTAACTCATACGTGTACAAATTTTTACTTCAACTTAATAAGTATAAATATGGGATACTCTCCTGTATAATTTATACAAATGCTTTTGTGAATTAAATGCTCAATTAGATATTTTATATCGTTTATGAGTAATACATTTTTCAAATAAATCTTGATTTTTGTAATTTACGTACAAATACATCTCTATACACATAGAATAATAAAAAAAATTTCAATTTAACTACTGATACTTTGATTCCTTTCGATTCTTTTTGGAAAGTAAGGTAAGTGCTTCTATTACCGAACAGTACCTATAACTGAAACTCATTAAACATTATCCGATTACATGTAAGAGAACGATTGATTACTAAGTGTATGACAATAGGTACTTTCTTAAGACTTATATCTAACATTTTAAAAAGTTCTACATTATTGAACTAATATTTTAAGCGAAAAAACGTACATATAATATCGTTGTTTAGTACTCGACCGCTTTACATTGGCTTGCTTAAGCTGTCTGCTAAGAAAGTCCGATAATTCGTTAAGGCTGTTATAAACATTCTATGATGTTTGTACATAAATAAATAGAATTGGTGGTATTCTGGAATAGTGTAAAATGATTTAAGAAAATTTAGGTTTGGATATTATTAACTTTTTCATTAATAATGTAGGTGTTTATATATAGGTACACAGGTAATTGAGAATGCACCTATAGTTGAACGCCTGCGTTCAGTTATAGGTACACGCGAATGTGGGTTAGACCTGAAAGTGAACGTCCTTATAAAATTTAAATCAATCATCGTTATTAAAGAAAAACATCATTTATAATTATTCTTTATACTTGAAATGTGAGTCGAATATGCAGTTATTGTTATTTAGCTACTAAGTGTTGTGAAGTTATTTATTTTTAATTATAGTGCGATCCTTACCTATTACTGCTTTATTGCTCATTTTTCATATTGGAGGCATGTCCTTTTTTTTTTTTTTTTTTTTTTTTTTTTTCCGCAAACAAGATGGAAAAAGGGACATCGTTAACAAAAGCAGCTGCACTTTATGGTATCCCAAAAGCTACATTACACATGAAAATGAATTTACATATTCCTGTAGATGCTGTAAAGGGACCAGATACTTGTTTGAATTTTGACGAGGAAGACATGTTTGCAAAATGGATCATTTACTGTGGTGAAAGAGGATTTCCAATCACTAAAAATATACTGATTCAATGTGTCAAAAGGTATGTCTCAGAAACAGGAAAAGAAACTCGCTTTGAGGATGGAAAACCAGGCAGACAGTGGTATGAAAATTTTTTCGGTCGACATCCAGAAATATCCTCCCGGGTAGCTCAGAACTTGAGCAAATCACGCGTATCGGCATCAGAAAGTGTACTGAGAAAGTGGTTTGAAGAGATTTCAAACTACTAGAGTAAGAAAAATTTATTAGACATTGACTCATTTAGAATTTATAATTTAGATGAGAGTGCCTTTTTCCTTAATACCAAAGGCTGACAAAGTACTTGCTCGAAGTAAGACCGTATACAAAGTGGTGAGTGGTGATGAAAAGGAGAGCATAACAGTGCTGTTTACAGTCAATGCAAAAGGTGATATGTTGCCTCCATCTATTTTATTCTGGTATGAGAGAATGCCAGCCTATATTACCAAATCATTACCTCTAACCTGGATTGCAGGCTCCACAGAGAGGAGCTGAATGACAGCTGATTCATTTTATAAATGTATAAGTGACTATTTTTATCCCTGGCTAGTTAAAAATAATATTGTTTTCCCAATATTACTTTATGTAGATGGGCACGTGTCACACATGACTTTAAGACTGTCTAAGTTTTGTTCTAATCATCAAATAGAGCTTATTGCTCTGTACCAAAACTTCACACATATTCTCCAACCACTTAATGTTGCTGTATTCCACCCTCTAAAAGTAAAGTGAAGGCACACAGTGGATCAGTGGAGAATAAAAAGCAATAATCAAAAAGTAAAAAAAGGGAATTTTGCTCTATTACTATTTGATGCTTTACAATCTATGAGTAATATGGAATCCATAATTCAAAATGGTTTCAAAACATTTGGCCTTTCACCATTGTCAGCAGACTCAGTAAAACTTGAAGTTTAAAAAAAAAAAAAAAATCTGGTAATGTTGCACCATTTGAACAGGAACAAGCTTTTGTAGACTCAAGTAATAGTAAGGAAACTCAGATATTCCTAGACCACTTAGAATCTTACTTGCCACCAGAGACACTTGAAGATTTTCAGCATGCATTTTTATCAAATAGTACTGTTTCAGATGTGAAAAATGATGCAATGTATAAGTACTGGCTTAGCATGAAAAACTTATCTGGTTAATATTTACAGTTAATTAGCTGAATCTCAAATTTTTTAACACTTCAATTCATACAATTTTATTTACAATTTTATATGTAAAATTTTATTTACCACAGAGTAAGTTTTTAAAAACTATGTTCAAAGCATACAAATTGATTACATATATTTTATTTTAGTTTTTTACTAATCTAATGATTTATTTTATGTTTTATATAGGAAAAAGTGTTGTTATAAATTTAATTGATGAAAATCGAAAAACCTCCCCTGACAGAGCAGAAAGTGCAGCCCTAGAAATTAATGTGGACATGGAAATAAATGCGTTAGATACAGATATGATTTCCATCGAGGATCTCACCTCCTTTCACAATCCACCATGATCATCAACAAGTACAAATGGCAATGATTATGTAGGAGAAAGTAGTATAACAAATTTAATTGATGGATATGGAACTACCTCCCATGACAAAGCAGACCATACAATCTTGAAGAGTGATGATGACATGGACATAAATGCATTAGACATAGACATAGTTTCCAACGAGGATCTTACTTCCTTTCACAGTCCAACAAGTGCATCAACAAGTACAAATGGATCAACAAGTACTGGACAAAAACATAGTTCTAGCACAGAAATTAATGTTCCCAGCAGCACTATTACTCCAAACACTAACATAAATACGGATTATGTGATAAACAACTCTTCCAATAGTGAAAATCTTTCAAACATGGCTGGGACCACATCTGACAAAGCACTTCAAAAAAGTTTGGATCACAGTTGGCCAGTGACACTCTTGCAACTGAGTGTATCTCTAACTGTTGGTATTTGTTTAAAGCATTTTACATGTATTATGTACACAAATCGATAACTTCACCCATTTTTTAGCTATTATTGGAATCGCAACATCAGCACAAGATATTCCATCGACTGCTGCTACCCACGAATCAGCGTTGACTGAACCACCAGATCTGAATAAAAACGATATTTCGCTAGAAGTGAGGAAGTTGTCAATAACTTCACAGCACGAATTACAAAATCAAGGTAAGGTACTTGTATAATTAAAAGACATAAAATTGTATTTGTAATTAAAATTATTTTTAACGACGCTTAGTTGAATTATATTCATATTCTTAAAAATACTATAGTGAATTCTCACAATAATTTCCTCCAAGAGTTGCCACAGGAAATGCAAAAATCACTTCTTTGGCCACCAGATATTTTGAAAAATATTGATAAAGAAAAAAAAGAATTATAGTACCCTTTCATCTGAAGAATGACAGCGAGACCAACTCGAAATTGTACGAATTAAATCTGAAAAAAAAGAGAGCATTGCTAACAGAAAACGACAGAGAGGGGAGCAACAAATAAAAAAACTTGATAAAAAAATGCCAAGAAACTTTTACTTGAGGAAAATAAAACTTGACTTACAATTAAAGCGATAACAAGACCAGAAAAAGAAATTCAAAATAATTGAAAAGGAAAAATTTTAAATAATTTTAATGACCAATTAGATTAGTGTCTACGTTACTCAAATGCAAGTAGTTACTACAGTTCTGTACAATTTATCTGTAAAATCGGTTATATATTTTAAAAATACTTCAAAACTTGTCATATTACGTATATTAATTATGAATAAATTAAGATTATTTGATAATATTCCCTTTGTAAATCATAAATTTTTTTCATATAAAAAAGCACGTTCAACTTTAGGTACACAAAATTTAAACACAGGCGCACCGCTTTTCTTACATGTTTAGATATAGGTACAGGGAGCTAGATATGAATAATATCTTACTTGTTCTTAAACTGCATTGCCTATCATTAAGTACAGCTTCAATCACTTAATCAAACAGCCGGTCGTCATAGAATTTAATAATAAACGCATATTATATCGTTATTTAATTTTTATTCGGCTTAAAAATTCTTAAGGTGCTTGAGTGTTCGGTAATGGGGGCACTTGCCTTATCGATTATTTGATACTGATGCTTTTTGAGGTATAAATTTTGCGATACTTCGATTCTCGATATTTTTTTTTGTATCACAAAACCCTACCCAGAAGTAGCCTCACCAGGGACAAATCGCATCTCTTGTGCCCCCGACAAACATTTTTTTTTTTGAGCTTTCTGCCACCAAAAAACACAAACATATATATAGCACTTTGATTGCACACCAACAATTTCTTACGTTTTCCAGTGCAGCAAAGGCAGCCCGGCGCGGAAAATACGGAGTTTCCCGAGCCAAAGTATATGCGCGTATGCAGAAAATTTAATAAATTGTTTATAACTCTCATAAAAATTATCGTGCAACTTTGATAACAAATATGAATCATACATATATTATACACACCATTGCTTTTCTATAGAATGTTACCGATGATTTTGAGCTGAGATACAGTAAAAAAATTCAAACGTATTTTCATTCAAAAAAAGCAAATCTCATTTTTTTTATCATCCCATTTTCGCCAGTAACACATTTCAGTGTGACAAAAAAGGTGTCATTCGAGCCAAACATGTAGAGGAGGTCAGAACAAAGACATAAGTGTGTTAAACAATGTAGTTTTTTGCGGCTAAGAGATGCTAGAAGTGCAGATTTTCCAGAGAATTCGACACATATGTTCAAATATCTAAATTTAACAAATAAATAACTTATGACATGTATCCAATTTAATACATACAATTTCTGTGAGTAAAACAAACTTTTATGAATCAAGGTATCTTTGGTAGTATAAAATACATGATTTACAACAATTTTTTGAATGAAACTGCTTGAACAATATGAGTTTGATGGTCGATAGAGTGAAGATTAATTGATGTCACAGGTGCTACTCGGTATTGTTATCATTCTTTCGGCTTCAATAGAAAAAAAAATTTCTCTGAATTTATTTGAGTGATACAGGATTTTCTTCGTTTTGAAACGTAGATTCTGAAAATTTGATACACAAGAGCGTGCCTATCACCCTACGTAAGTTATAACCCAATTTATAAGTGTAACCAATTATTTGAAAACATCACATTTTTCGGTATTTTGATTGTATAAAAAAATTCTATCAATTTTTGTAAACCTTTCACAAAGGAAAATGTTTATTCGTAGTCAAAGAATAAGATATTTTTCGTTTGTAAGCGTGCCTTGTAATGTTTCGAATGTAAACAACTTTGAAAATTAATGTCGAACGCGTAACTCATTGTAACAAATGACTAATTTTGAAGGCACTCTCATAATTCACAAGCAAAGTTACTTTTTTGTAGCGTAAACAGCTCCTTACACACTTAGAAAAATAATATTAAAAGTATTCATCGAGAAATTGTGTTAAACAAAAAATATGTGATTATCAAAATCCTTACAAAATGTAGTTTTTAATATTTCTAGCAATAATTAGAATATCCTAAACCGATGAAGTGTAACAAGATATAAAGCTGTCTTTGAGCTTAAATTAAAGCTTAAAAAAAATTTTTAAATACCATTTTGATTTTTTTCGATTAGTGCGTGTGTCACATACTTACAGTCTATCAAAGATTGAGAAATCACGGGATTAGAGGTACGTGAAGTTCCAATTGTGTTTTTCAGTAAGTTCTTTAATTAATTATTCATGCAAAAATAGAGCTTTGAAAGGAAAAGCCCTTCTCTAATGTGTACACCGTTTGTTAAGTGCAGCGCAAGATAATACATTGTTAAATTGTCTTTAAATCATATTTCCTGCCAGTGTTGGTGTACCATGCGCAAGCGCACGATTTTCTCTCTCAATTTTTCTGTCGTAAACAAAAAGCCATAGTTGATGCCAGTGATCGCATTTTCAGTATAATTTAACATTGAAGTGTATCCTGTATGCTAGTGGAATTTCACTGACATTACGATCACTGGCTGATGCACATGTCAAACGCGTAATCATAACCTTCTTTCCTACAAGAATCATGGAAATAAGAATAATAAAAATTGTAAGATCGAAGTACTTAATGCAATAAATGTTTTTATAAAGCTGAGAAACAACGGCGGAATGGGTGTGTATGTAAGTAAGCCGGTGTTTACATCTTTTCAGTAGTGAGACTTGTGAGCAGCGTTCTAATAAGTGATAAAATTCAAGCGCGCGAAATTTGAATTGGCTATATGGGCAAGATCGCGAAAACCTAGTATCCTAAATCCCAAGCTTTTTGACCCAGTAACCTGGGGACAGAAAGTTGAATAATAAAATGATTAAGAAATTATTAAATAAATAACAAAATAACCTGAATCCCAAGCTGTGTAACACAGTAACCCGGGGAATAGCGAGTTTAATGATATAATAAATCAATAAATTATTGATTAAATAACAAAATAACCTAAATCCCAAGCTATTTAACCCAGTAACCCGGGGACAGCGAGTTTAATAATATAATGAATCAATAAATTATTGATTGAATAACAAAATAACTTAAATCTTGAGCTATTTAACACAGTAACTCGGGAAACAGCGAGTTTAATAATATAATTAATCAAGATATTATTGATTGAATAAGAAAATAAACTAAATTCCAAGCTATTTAACCTAGTAACTCGTGGTTCAGCGAATTGAATAATACAATGAATAAATTAGTTATTTATTAAATAACAAAATAATCTAAATCCTAAGCTTTTTAACGCAGTAACCCGGGGAACGGCGAATTTGATAATGAAATGAAACGATAAATGCTATGTAGACGATGTTGCTATTTATATATTCCGTTCAAGTAAATTACTATTTACTTGCTATCCCCGGTTTTCTGGGTTTAAAAACTTGTGATTTAGGTTATGTTTTTATTAAATAAATGATTTATTAAACTATAATTATAATATATTATTATATTTAATAATATTATTATATATTATAATATATTATTAACTCGCTGTTCCCCGGGTTACTGGGATAAATAGCATGGGATTTCGGTTATTTTGTCTGTCAATCAATAATCCATCTAATCAATATATTATTACACTCGCTGTCTCCCGGGTTTCTGCGTTAAATTGCTTGGGATTTAGGATATGTTGATATGTAATCAATAATTTTATCAACTATTATATTATTAAACTCGCTGTCTCCCGGGATAGTGGGCTAAATCGCTTGGGATTCTGGTTATGTTATTATTTAATCAATAATTAAATTAAATATTGTTTTATTAGCTTGTTGTTTCCCGGGTTACTGGGTTAAATAAATTGGGATTTAGGTTATGTTGTTATTTAATCAATGATTTATTTAACTTTAATTCTATTAACTCGCTGTATCTTGGGTTACTGGGTTATATAGCTCAAAATTAAGGTTACTTTGTTATTCAATCAATAACTTATTTATTCAATATATTATTAAACTTGCTGTCCCCCGGAATACTGGGCTAAATAGCGTGGGATCGAGGTTATGTTATCATTGAATCAATAATTCAATTAACTCTTATTCTAATAACTCGCTGTTTCCGGGGTTACTGGGTAAAATAACTTCAGATTCAGGTTACGTTGTTATTTAATCAATAATTTAATCAACTATTATTTTATCAACTCGCTATCCCCCGGGTTACTGAGTTAAATAGCCTGAAATTTAGGTTATGTTAATAAATCAATAATTTATTCAATCATTGTACTAATTAACTTGCTGTCCCCCGGGATACTGGGTTAAATAGATCGGGACTTAGAATCTGTTGTTATTTAATTAATAATTTAATCAATTATTATTTCATTAACTCGCTGTCCCCCTGTTTACTAGGTTAAATAGCTTGGGACGTAGGTTATGTTGTTATTTAATCAATGATTTAATTAACTATTTTTTTATTAACTCGCTGTCCCCCGGGTCACTGGGTTAAATAGCTTAAAATAAAGGTTATTTTGTTATTACACCAATAAATCATTTAATCATCATATTATTATACTTGCTGTCTCTCGGGATACTGGTTTAAATAGCTTGGGATTAAGGTTATTTTGCAATTTGATCAATAATTTATTTCATCATTATAGTATGAAACTTGCTGTCCCCCGGTTTACTGGGTTAAATAGCTTGGGATTTAGGGTACTGGGTTTTTGCGGTTTTGCCCATGGGCATATATGCATATAGCCAATTCAAATTCTGCGAGCTCAAATTTTATCACTTCTGAGACCGCTGCTCGTGAGCCTGTTCTGTCGATAGCATACAACGACAGATAGTTTGAGATTTACGAAAAACGCTACAAAAAAAAGACGTACTCCAGTGTATTTTCAGTATGTAAAGTATGTGTACATCTATAAGTTAGAAATTACAGCTTTGCTAGGATCTTTTTATTCTTCAGTCATTCGATCGGTTTTGTCGGTGTCATGAATAGCGAGCGAGCGAGCGATAGATCGACTGCAGACCGCTTGACAAAGCAAAGATCGGGTCTCAATATTGCTCCAATGTATTATGGTAGTGTTTTCATAATTGTTCTTGTTTATTTATTAAACGACTATCACTATACGCGTTAAGCAAACTTTACGGTAGATCTCGACCAAAAACCCTTTTCTTACAATTATCATGAAATTTCGCGTATAGCTTAAGGTAGCTATCACTTATCATGAGCAAAAATTTGAAGAGGCTTAGTGGTATAATTTTGGAGATGTGAAAGTTTTGACGTTAAAATTTTAACACAGAAGATATAAGAAAGCGCCGGATTGGGGGTCAGACGGTAAACAAAATTGCTCATATCTCCCAAACGCTACTTACAATTTTCCCAAAAAAATAGTATGATATAATTAATATTATATATCAACTGTGGGTCAAGCTTTAAAGGGGTCAGCGATCTAGTTTTTTAAGTTCGTGTAGTTGCATGAGAAGAAAAAAGACAGCTGTATAGTGAAGACCGCATAACCTATGAATACGCTATATTGGAGAATGGTACGCGCTATAGAGTGCTTGATAATTACCTTAAGTCATGGTTTGCTAAAAAGACGTATATGCACCTCGGACGTACATAGCCTACTTTACTCCATAGGTGCATAATATACTATTTATGCTTAAAATAAGTCAAATGATACGGTAATAATTATTTTATAACCAAACTGTAAAATTTTTATATTGTTCAGATTAATTTGTTCATAATAAAAAAAGGTATTTTTAAATATGAGAAACGCGGTTTTTTGTCCAGTGTTGGAAGTGCATAGAAATAGGTGGAAAAATTTGTATTACCAAGCCCTGGAATTTTTTTATTTTTGTTTGAAAATCAAAATGTTAAGAGTTCGGTGGAATAACTCATATATATTATGAACTACAGGAATCATGGATTGGATTCGTATTGTATTTACATGAATTATCAACCGACAAGTACGAGCTTACACTGCATACACAGAGATATGTTCTCCTATGATAAGTAACGTACGATATGCGGACACCTACAGGTAGCATGCCGTACACCTACAGTTCGTGTCAGTCATCACAATGCTCACGTACTCACATAAGGTACCTCGAAATCTCGGGTACCAGTTTTGTGTCCACACGTGGCTATACATCGTATCCTTACTTTTCAGAGGAAAACGTTTCTCCGTGTACATTTTGTCCCACAAGTTGAAGCGAAATCGTGGTCTTAACACAAATCGCTTTGAAAAACGAGCTTCTAAGTTCAGCTGTGTTGCTTCACGGTAGGATTTTGAAGTGCAAGGCTGCAGTAAACATATTCACGCACCAGTGCTCAGTGCCGTCTTTATCAATAGGCCCGCTAGGCCTGGGCCTAGGGCCCCCTCCTTATCAAGGGCCCCCACACAGAAAATTATTTTGTTATTATTGTTACAAAAATTATTTGGTGTATAAAACGTTATTAGGTATAAAAATCTAAAACAACATTGTAAACATTTTTTCTTATTAAATTTAAATTATTTATTAGAAAAGTATGATTTATAGATTCTTTACATGTTCTCAATTTAGAGTATTTTCCTGGCTGTTTTTCAGTGACGTTCGATATTACATCATCAAAATCAATTTTATTAACACTATCTTATTCGATGTACAATAAAGCTAATTAATTTAAGTTATGGTTTAACATAGTACTCCTAGGCTTATTTTTCAATAACTTCAAAACAGACAAAGATCTTTCACCACAACTGTTAGCTACCATTTTACATTGGTACATACGTAGGGAACCTCTAAGATTTGAGAATGTTAAAATAATACCATCTTCTATAACCAATTCATGCAATTGCAATAACTACCACTTACAACTGTTGCTAACTGCCATTAATTAATTTTTGAACTGATTGTATACATACACAAAATCATCAAATGATAAATCTGTATCATATTGTACTCAGTTTTTACAACTTTCATGAATCAAATCATCGCTTATTCAACACAATTTTTTAAGAAAACTAAAATTGCTGTTTATATTATCATAGGTTTTTTTTTCAGTACCCAATGTTGAAACGTAAAGAATCGATGATAGGTAAAAAAACCTCAATTTTCAAACTCTGTTTTTCATTAAATACAGTGTCCTCA
>JAPYYV010013304.1:0-18789 GCA_030522625.1 Copidosoma aretas
GGAGTGCTGATTAAATCTGATATTTATAGTCAGTGTAAAAAAAATATTACTTGCATAAAATGTGGTAAACAATAACCGGCTTAACAATCGTTTACTGGTCTACATTAAATAAATATATGTCGCAGGCACTGGCAAACGGTATTGTATTTAAAAAAAAAATAGAATATCTATATAATAGGTGCGTTAGAGAGCGGTTCGATATGGACTTCTTATACATACTTATAAATAAATTGAAAAAAAAAAAAAAAAAAACGAAATGGAAGGAGGAAAAACAAGGAAACAATGAACAGTAAACCTGGAGGATTTTGTGCGCGCGACCCTGCATGATGTCGTTAGCTATACACACATATATATATATAACAATTGTGCGTATTATATACATACACATGATATAAAGTATAAATATTATAAATAATAAAGTTATTATTGATGAGTCGATCTCAATTATATGTATTATTATGTACGTTGTTTAAATTAAAAAAATCCTCCCACTTTGTGACTTTAGTGTTTTAGTTTTTATTTCATCACTGAAAAGAGAGGACAGAAACACATGTGAGTATTTAACGACGGGACAACAACGACGAGGACGACGCAACAAACAACAGTGGCCCGCCGGAGCTGATTCACGCGAGCGAAAGCTGCCTGTGAAAGGCCTGGATCTGCCTGAGGAGGCCGGTGAGCTGGAGCGAGTGTGGCGTCGCGTCGCAGAACAACCCCGAGCCCCTCGCCCTCGACGAGCCGTAGCAGCCGATCTGATGGGCCGCCCCGAGTTCCCCGGCCGTCGACTCGAAGGGCAGTGCCGTGTGGGCCCGCGCCCTCATGGACCTCGAGGCCTGGTTGAATAGCGGATCCTCCGGCCTCGCGATGCACACGAAACTGTTGCGCTCGTGCAGCAGCTTCATCTGCTGCTTCAGCGATATCACCTGCAGGTTTGAGGAAAAGTTGACGGGAGTGGAGATCGTTGGGATAATAGGATCGTCTGTATAAGGAAAGTGCGGGAGATACTTCCGCGTTCTAGCGCTCTCGTTACAAGGTGTTGGTTGAGAAAGAAAAAATTTCAAGCGGAACCCGTAAAAGTTGCGTAGTCGGAGAAAAAGTGCAAAAGCAGAGCCGAGGATAATAGGATCCAATATCGATAATATGTATTTTAATGGGTATATAACCAAACGACACGTAACACCGGCTGATTTGCGCGACGTTACGTGTCCCTCGGAAATGTCATTAGCGCAACGAGTGTGGTACCTCTCTGTAAAGACCAACGACTGCGTTGATCTCCTTTTCCTTGGTCCTCAGAGCATCCTCCAACTCGGACACCTCCTTCAGCAGAGACTTGTCCTTCCGCTTTTCGAGCTGCTCCTTCAGTTTTTCCTGATGCCTGTACGCGATCAGTATATTATACGTAGATCGTCGTTTTACCAAAGATCGGTATCATATATATTGTATATAAGTGGATGTGTCCGTGATTCAATAAAAAAATTGCGCGTCGTACGTGATCATTTTGTGAAACTGCTCGTAAAACCTCTGGAGCAGCTCCATCATTTCCTTGTTGTTTTTCGGGTAGCAGCTGCTGTTGCTCCCACTGCGGCTGAACGCGTGGTCACCAACGCTCTGCAACTGTATCGTCATCGAGGGCATAGAGATCGTTTCTGTGGGTAAAATTTATTCAGCAGCTATAGCTTACTCTATTGTAGAGGTGCCTCAGGGCGCGAGGCCTCTGCTGCTGCAGGTTGTCCATCACCTTCCCGGCGTCCGAGCCGGCGACCTGACCCCCATCGTGACTAGGGTACCCCGCGCACGTCTCCGAATTCGACGAGTGCGTCTCCTGCGGATATTGGACGATGAGTTTTTTTTTTTTTCTTCATTTTTTAGCTCTACCTTTCGAGCAAAGTAGGTAATAATTATATATACCTCGTCCTCCTCGTAGAGCGGCTCGCAGGTGACACTGTTGCCCGGCTTGAAGCCCGGTTGTCCGGTTTGGTGATTCATCATCGGGGATTGGAGGTGTCCGCACGAGTAGGAGCTGATGTCGCGGCCGAGACCCGTCATGCTGCCCCGCTGCTCGTAGAAACTGGCGCAGTTGTCGTGGAGGTTCAAGTCACGGCAGGACCTCGCGTACTCGCTGTTTATCTCCTCGAACAGCCTCGACACCGGGCTCATGCCCTTGCTCACCTTGCGTATCAGCACGGGACTGATCCCCGGCACCGTCGGTTGTTTCATTTTGATCACGTTCAGGACCTTGTTTCGCCGTCAATTAGTGTATCATACGTAAGTATGGCTCGTCCCATTATGACGAGCAGCAATATTATATACATATATAATATACCTGCTGAATGTTGAGCCCGAGATTGTGGCTCGGGGACAGGGAGGTTCCCACGACGAAGGGGATACTGCGAATGCTGAAACGCTGGCACAACGGCCGGGGCACCCGCCTCCTGTCCGAGACGTAAGTGTGCGTCTCGTAGTGCGGCTGCTGCTGCTGCTGGAACGCTTCGTGCTGATTGTCATCCACCATCGTCGAGTAGTCCTGCGTCGCATCCTCGGCCAATCGGTCCCGCTCATTATTGTTGTTGTTGTTGTTGTTGTTGTTGGTCTGACTCGCCGGGTTCTCGACGCCTCTCCTATCCCGCAACTCGATATCCCTGCGCGTTTGAAATATCAGAAGCTATACTTACACAACATATTTGGAGACAAAAACAAAAAGGTATAAGTTGATGAAAGACGAGCCCTACACTGTCATCCCATCCTCCACGGCGACAGCCCGCGACTTATTCCTGTTCCTGAGGTTGTTGCGAGCGTCACCGATCGCCCGGGCTACCTCGTCGTTGAGGTAGGCCACCGGCAAGGCCTCGATCCTCGAGGGCCGGCTCGCTACGGCCGACAGGCTCCCGGTCTTGAGCGCCCTGCTGCCGCTGCTGAAGATCTCGACGAAATCCCCCGTGCGCCTGTTTCTGATGGGCTCGCGCGCCTTGACCGGATGACGCAGGCTCGCACGTTTGCGGCTCTGCAGCAGCTGTTGTTGCTGCTGTTGTTGTTGTTGATGATGATGATGATGCGGCTGATGGTGCTGGGCGTGACTTAAGGCCACGGATACCGCGTCGAGACCTAATTAAGAGTAGTGCATGAACTTTTTTTATCGTCACTGCATCACTGCATACATGTACGTGTGTGGGACGTGGGTGGACTGTTATTGAAGTGGGATGTATAAGAGAGACGCGATAAGGATACGCTTATCGGGTAAAAACTTAACAGCGCGCTCGGCGAGCCTGTGTAATTAAATCATCTCTTATCGACAAGTATAAGTACTGTCCATTCATCATCATCACTATTATATTATACATATACTCATGATGCAATCACTTTTCTGCCGTTTGATCTTCCTCCTGGGGCCCGTCGCGTCGGCCGGTATCTTGGCGTCCCTCGCGACCACGGTGCTCTTGGAGTTGGAGTTCCTCAGCCGGCCGTGCAGCTTCTTCCGCTTGGCAACCTTGGCGCTGTAGAGCTGCGACAGCCGGTCCGAATCCTCGGCCGTTCGCTTCACCGCGGCTTTCTTCTTCGGCTTGGCGACCCTCTTCGGCCGCCTCGTCGTGCAATTGCGGCTGGCCGTATTCACGCTCTCCGAGCTCATCTCCGGGCGCATCGGCGTCGTCGCCTGCGCCGGCTCCTCCCTGACCGGCGATCGCGGCGTGACGATTATGTTGACCCCGCTGTTTTGGTCGTCGCCATCGTCGTCGTCGAGAACATCGTCGTCGTCGTCGTCGTCGTCGTCGTCGTCGTCGTCGTCGTCGTCGTCGTCATTCGAATCGCTGTTGCAGGTGTTGCAGGTGTTGTTGTTGTTGTTGTTGTTACTGGGCGATTCATCCTCCTGGGCTCTCCTGAAATTTGCCGTCGGCGCCATCAGGCGGTCGATCGATTTGGACGAGTCGGAGGAGCTGCCCAGTGAGCTGCTGGACTTGCGCGAGCCGGCGCTGAAGGCGTCCCCGAAACTCAGGGCCTTCACCTGGCACAGTTGGCGCACGCTGTTGTAGCTTGTCTCGGCTGCACGAATTTTATCGACGATATCTGCAGAGGGGAGGGAAAAAGTGAGGGCGTCGCAGGGGATCGGAGGGTGAAGAAATGACTCACCTCGCATCTGGAGCTGCTGCTTGCTGCTACAGGCCAGCTGGGATTCCCGGAGTTTGTCGAACTGCCGGTTTTCAAGGTTGTGAGTGGTGTCGATCGGTCGGTTGATCGCTTGAATATAGATCGGATTTTTTTTTGGCGTTTAAGGCTTATTGTACGTACTCAGGTTTACAGGGGGCACAAGAGCATGTAGCTGAGATCGTTCACCTGCCTTACTCGGGGGATTTTGCGATTCCATCCTGCTGTTGTGTGTGTGTGCGTCTGTATACCGTTGTCGCGCTCGGGATTTGTTGAGAATTTATCGATGCGAAGATAATGACGATGATGATAACTTCATGATTTTACCGTACGCTGATTTTTGGCGGTCGGGAAACTATTTGGAAAATATGTTTGAATTAATGCGCGGGTAGGGGTGAATTTTTCACGGCAAGACCTAAATAACGGCTGGAACGAGAAGTTGAGCGCAAATCGAATTTTGTTTTGTTTATTTGTCGCGGTACTCGCGGTTAGTGCAGTCTCTCGTGTGTAGGATACTGGATATGAGAAACTAAATTTACTTTTTGACATTTTAACATGTACAAAACAGCAAGTGTAATGATTATTGTATAATATAATATACAAGTATCACTACATTTGAATACTTGTACATTTTTTGTCTTGCGCGTATGTACAGATGATTGATATTATACACTTTCTCAGTAAAAATCATCAACTGTAATTATAACAGCTTATTTTTATGGCGGATGATTTTTGCCCAAGTTCGGCTGCCAGAGCATTACTAACAAGTTCAAACAATTTTTGTTTTTTATTAAATTTGCATTCAGATTTTATAAAAAGTTTGAAAAACAATTTTGTTTCTTCGTTATAATTCTAGCTGTTATTATTGCTCATTATAGATATAATTACAGCTTATTTAAAGATAATTTTCGACCAAGTTGAACAAATTGTTTAAGTTGCGAACGCAGTTTTTGACCTTGCGTTTTTACAGCTGGAGATAAAAATAAAAGACGCTTACTTCTTACCGTTACGTTGCAACGGTTTTTTTTTTTTTTCATCAAGATAAAGTCGACGATTCGCGTGAATTGACAATTCATTGTTTGCTGGTTATTGAATTCCAAAGATAATATTTTAGGGTTTTAACGATAATACAATATACATGGATAAAATCGACAGCTGCATGTTTATAAGTAGAGTTATCAATGAAAGTTGCTGCTAAAGTAGAAAATCAAATAAATAAACACAACCCACCGATCGTTCGACAATCACAATCTTTCTTTCGAAACCTTTGTGTTGAACTATAGTTTCAAAATTTTTCAAGAATCATGTATTAAAACTAAAAAATAGACGATAAAATAACTCAATCGCCGCAATTCCGAGAAATTCAGAAGCCAGACGGTGGCGCGAGAGAGAGGTGCTCCTCCCCCTCCTGTACGTTTTCCCCCCCTGGCCCCCACCCGCCTTAAAACGACGAAGCTCACGCTCTCCGCTCTCGCCACCTCGCCAGTCGGCCAGTGTCGCAGCGCACGCAGTCGCCGAACCGTGGTCGTCACCAATGGTGGACTGCCTGTCATCGCCACCGAGGTTTCGCTAACATCAGGTATATAAGTAACGCACAGCGGCGAGCCTCGACCTCGTTTCTCCCCCTCTCTCTCCTGCTGGTTTCCCCCCTTTGCACCTGCAATTTCAAGCACCTCGTCGCACATTGTTGTATACAGATACATACATACTAACGTAATCATGGATCGTTAACGTTATCCTCTGGCGTCTACGAATCGCTGCAGCGCGTGCTGTGAATTTAGTGAAAGCAGTGAGTGAACTTATTATTTCAAGATCTCCTCTTTCCCGGAGTTACGTAAAAAATTACAATCGGGCCAAGTATACGCACTACGCAGCCCAGAAAGAGAGCACAGCTGCACTCGAACAAGTGCGTGTGAAAATTGTGGTGCGGCACGTACTCAGCGCATAAACCCGAACTGCCGAAGACTAGCTACTTAATATGACTCAGCAAGTGACGGTGATGGTTGTGGTGGTGGTTTTGCGAAAGGGGGTTGACGCGGCCGACACACGCGGAGGCGCGGTGCAGCGAGCATCACACCCCCCGTAGGGGGCGAATAACCTATTCCGTCCTATACTGATGGTCTTCCCAAGTGATCCTGACATTCCTGACGGTCCGGTCTTTTTCATCCCTCTTCGCCACCGCGGGATGCTTTTCACCTCCCTCGACTTTTATTACGCACGTTACTTATACTCGGCCCGTCACACCTATATAAAGAACACGGATTGTGTAACTCTTTCTTATTTCGTTTCGCTCTCCGCTATACTGTTGTATAAGTATACTGCTGGGCGCACACTCTGCGTCAGGTATTTTCGTTATACATATTCCCAAATACCTATAATACCTCTTGGCGTTGGTTGTCAGAACATATGGTTGTAGGTAGTAAATTCCTCTTCGCGCTCTTTCTCCGCCTCCGTCATTTCGGGAGCGTGCATTAATTTTCCAAGACTCGAGAAGCATCGGGGAGAGCGCGTGCTTCGCGTCGCGTGTATATTATACTTACCACCTTTGCCATTTACGGGTCGTTCTTGTCATTGATGCTTGGCTGCCGGGTGTATAAGTTCCCGATGCTCCCCTCGACGTAAAAGGCGCGGGAACGGCGAGGACCGCATGCGGCCGCGTGACATTGACATTTCTGAAAGAGTATCATTTGATTTGAAGCTCCCTAATCTACCGGTACGTGTACGTGAACAAAAAAAAAAAAAAAAAAGTGTCGCGGAGCAAAGTGTGCGCTAAAGGTGTATGTGCTTAATTTAATCTCGGCAATCTGTGGGCATTTATTATACGATGCTTATTATTCTCGGCTCGGTTGTTACTGCTCTTTTCCAGCTCGGGAGAGTGGTCTGCTCTTCTGTAGCCGTCTGCTATGTTTCCCCCGCCCCCAATTGTACCGGCAAATCGTCGCGAGACACGTCACGGCTGCCGCCTCCGCTGCTCATTTTGTAATTGATAATACAAATGTGTACTTATATGATGTACTTATTCCCGCTTAGGAAATGATAAGAGAAACTGCGCTTCTGTGCTTTCGCGCCTCAAGGTTGAAGCGAAGCTGTGCTTCCTCTCGCCCCCACCGTCCTATGTAGTAGCTGTTGTAGGTCGGGTCAGCTGACTTCTATATATGCATTGGAGCTTTTTTTAATGATCAGCCGGCCGATCACGCTCGATGCTTACAACATATGTTTATTTTAAAAACTCATCTGTTGCACAACTTTGCATGATTCTGCGAAAGGAGCTCGGAAGAAGTTGCAATTGATTCGTTTTATCGACGATTTCTTTTTTTTTCATGGCTTCGAGTCGTCGCTTAGGTACGTTCGATGCGTTTATCGAATTTCATTGTGTTGTTACTTTCTTCTTATTGTCTCAAAGGATTATAAAGATTCTTGAATAAAGTCTGGACGTTTAATGGCACGATGCAGACGGCGATAAAGCCGAGGATAAAGCACTGTCTACCACTGATAAGTCTGACTCACTGAAATGTATTAATTATTTCTTCACGTGTATTTACAAATGTCTCACTTTTCAAAAAACAAGCATATGTCATTGATTCAATTACTTCTTAGTTTGAACAGCAATAGAGCATATTTTTAAAATTGCTTATTCTGAAATATCCTTTCCGTGTTAAATAATTTTTGTTGCTCTAATAAAACCGTATTGAATGATAAATTTTTTTTTTTGTTGACAGGTCAACATGTATAACGCACGAGTAGTGTTCAATTCTCTCACCCCTTTGACCCCTAGGGTCTGCGGGGCAAAAAAATTCGCATCATGGCTGATTAAAAGCGACCCCATATCAAGAACTAGTCAAGCATTGGTTTGTGAAGGTTCCAAAAGGTCCAAGAGCACTGCTGCTGCTGAATCATTCCTCAATGGAAGTACCAGCTCGTATGTTGAGGATATGTATAATGCATGGTTAAAAGATCCAAACAGTGTCCACATTGTAAGTATATCAAAATATGTTGTTTTATTTTCACTAGCAACTAACTTCAAAAGGTAAAGGTAAAGTACATTTTTTAATAATTTTTCAGTCGTGGGACTCCTTTTTCCGCAGCAGCACAGCTGGAGCTTCACCAGGATTAGCCTACCAGGCACCACCGCATGCTCCAAGCCACAATCAAATTCCCCTAGGAGCGCTGATGCCCCTGGGAGGTGGAGCAATTGGTCAGGCATCAGTAAATGAGAAAATTATCGATGATCACCTCGCGGTGCAAGCCATAATCCGCTCCTATCAGGTAAGAGATTACTAAAAAATGTTAATAACATAGACAGGTGTATTATGAATTACGATTTCATGACTTTCACTGAGTGCCTTATGTGCTTACATTTGCATTCAAATAAGGTCAATTCACAACTGTGACTCATTAATAAATCTGAAACCTCAATTGTCGACAGGCAGACAACAATAATCAATTAGCAATTGTAATTTAACAAATGCCAGCCAATTTCCAAACCTTTTATCGCAGAGCTGAAATCAAATATTAACAATAACTCAGTACCACTCTCAGCACCTCCCACTAAATTTTAGTTCCTCAATATTTAAAAACATTTTTCTTTTAGTTATTAATGTAACAAAGTTGTAGTCAATATCTGTTCTTGGATGTTAATTTCGTTTATTTTTTTTTTTTTTTTTTTTTTTTTTTTTTTTTTTTTTTTTTTTTTTTTTTTTTTTTTTTTTTTTTTTTTGCCATATACAAAACAGCATGAGTTACATAATTATGCAAATGTCCATGTGTTTTACCGAACCGGGAAACGTCACAATCTGATGTTTTGCATGAAATTTTAAATAGATATATGTATTCATAGTTCATTTACTGGAAAACATGCGATTTTCACGTTACTGAAACGCTATAACGAAGGAAAATAAAATATAACAAATTTCATAATTTGCTATGCATCACCTTCCATTATTTTTATTTCAATGAAACAATGAACTCGTCGTGAAAAACATTTTGGAAAAACAAAAAATGAATATGAAAGTTAACTGTAGAGCGTTTTTCGTTCTCCTCGAGTTAAAGAGAATACAAACTATTGATTTGTGGAAATTTTTTTTGCGGGGACATTTTTCGTTTCGCATATAGGCTCGAGGTCACTTAGTCGCCGATTTGGATCCATTGGGTATCATGCGAACCGACTTGGTACACACACATTACGCGGCTCGCAAGGGGTCTCCGGAACAAGTTCTGCGCCAATACATGCTTGGTAAGGCTTCGATCGTGTTTGTCATTTCTCTCATACAGAGCCAACAAAATCGATGATCAGACTTAAAATTATCCAGAGCAGTGAAGGTGTGCTGACAGTTTTCGAACATCACGGCTAATCACTTCTCTCGCTACCATTTACTTCATATTCACCATCAACATTACCACAATCATCGTTAGCGCGATTTATGTATATTGTATGTACGATTTTCTGTCTGTGTCTCTCGAAATAGCTTTTTCACACCTTCACTTTTTTTATTTTTGAGATCCACAGACTGTTTTGCTTGCTTGGATGAAAAATTTGTTTACTCTCATTGTTGTATTGGTGTTTCGTTGCTTAGTGAAAATGGAAGTCATTCTTATCTACGTAAATCTGATACTGAAAATTTTATTGCCGATACAGATAATATTTCTTTCACAAACAGACTTCAAATCGAAAAAAATCTATCAAGTAAATGTTAGTGAGTATTTTATTGACGTCATGTCTATTATTTAATTTTTATTTCTCAAAGAAATAGTTTTAGACCAATGTTATTTTTTTTTTGTATCTTGAAATACGTACAAGTCTATTTTTATCGAAAACCAAAATAAGCATGAAGGTAAGACACGTATTTTAAATTGCTTCTTTGCTTTCGTCCCTTCACTGCTGTTTAACATCTAACATTGCATGATTTTACGGTTGCACAGTAATTAACAGGATTGATTTTTGCCTTCTTTATTTATCCTGCCTAGTCATTTTCATTTATTTGTATTTATTTATTTTGGGAGGTGTTAGGAGGTTCATTGTAACTGAAAATTATTTCAAGACAAATAACTGAATTGAGTAATGTATGAAATATATATTACGAAATTTGAGTTTTGTTAGCCAACACTTGTCTTGGGCGAGTCCACTGAGAAACGTAAGTAGTGCAATAATAGAATTGACAAGTACAGTATACTTGCTATAGTTGATGCAAAACAGTGGATAGAGCACCATTAATAGTTTGGCTAAACAAAAACGCTCAAATTATCAGTAAGTGCTACCGAGACTTGGAGGGATTATAAGAGCTGATGATGTTTATGGCCGATGAAACAAACGGTCTTTAAATTAACAGATTCGTGGTCATCATATCGCTAAATTGGACCCACTGGGAATCAACAGCGCTGATCTCGATGACAGGCATCCACAAGAGTTGCTCTATAATTATTACTCATTCGGTAAGCTTTATAGTAGAGCATAAGCACACTTTTATCATCTTAAGAAAAAATAAAAATTGATCAATCAAACAACCGATATAACTGGATATCACATACTATTTTCATTTGCTAGATTAAGGGAGTAGAAATTGATATTCTGCTCTGGAAAATCAACAAGCTTAATTTTCCACTCCTTTCGTTATTTTAAAATAATTATGCATAAAGTATGTATTCAATACTCGGATGGATTGGCTGGATGCCACGTGCCTGAAAAAGAAAAGATCACTGATTGATGCAATAGTCAGTGAAAAACAAAAATTAATTTAAATCAATGAAAGGAGTCGCTTGTCTTGTTAATACCTAATATTTAGATGCACTTAATATTGTGTCATATTAGCACTTCATTATTTTATTCACAATTGAGTTAATTATCCTTGATGTTTAGTAATTTCATCCGCTAATGATTTCACAAATCATATTATTTTTGATTTATTAATATCAGTAATCAAACAAAAATATAATAAGAATTCGGCGTTTATTTTTAGAATTTCAGTCCAAGTGAAATTTTTTTTTTCTTTAATTGATTGGTGATGGCAAACAAAATTCAATTGTTTGAGTTTAATTTTCACAGGAAAAAATTCTCGTACGACTTATGCCCAAGACCTTCGAAATCGAGTTGCTGCCCTTACCCAAAGTACGTAGTATCTAGATTCCAAATAAAAGAACTGTGAACTCCCCAAGGTGGCTTTTATTGAGACTGATATTGTTTCAATATTTTTTGTCACAACCATACAATCACATTATTGACTTTTGTCGAAAATAAAGAAAAGATGAGTTTTATTTGTGACCAAAGTTGTTGATAAAAACATTGATTCGAAAGAATTTGAATGTCTATCAGTTTCGTTCACGGGCTGCACTGCTGTTCGATGCTTTATATGTTTCGTCCGACGGACACATACATTTGACTTTGTCAATTGTAATTCTTCTTTCTAGCCATGTAAAGGTGTTTGGGTAATCTTCCCCCCTTTTTGCACCTTGAAAAGAAGACGAGACTTGCGTAAGACTTGATGTTTATAATGTAGATAGATCTATTGAATTCGTGTGTTATCCATTATTTACGTGTGACGTAAAACAAAAAGGAAAAGGGATTACAACCTTTTTTTATTTAATCACTGCACTTGTGAGTAATAAATTTTTGACTAACTATTATTTTTATTTTTTGTACTAACCCGCCTGAGATGTTATTTTTTTGTAGTATTTTTGTTTTGAAAATATTTTATTTAAAAAATAATGCGTTTTTATAACACGCAGATTATTATTAGCATTAGTACACATATAGTTTGATGCAAGCGATCTATGTGGTATTTTTAGTTTCGTATGCTATATGCTTCTCTTCACTTTTGTCAAAATTAAATTTCTGTATATCTGTGCACACTTTTTATCTGAAAATTATTTCATAAAAAATGTTTTAAATAATCACAAAATCATTCGAGACTTGGGACTACTAATTAAATAATAATTTAATGTGACGAAAAGTCATAATAATCACTCACATTGACAGATCATTTTCAGTATCAGTTGAAGAAACTATTTAAGAAATGAAGAAATTATCAAAATTGACTTATACTTTGGTATGAAACGATTCTGTTTATGCGTTTATAAATTTCATACCGTGATAAAAAAAGAAACGTATCTACTGTAAAAGGACACAAATGCAACGATGAAATAAGTTTCTTTGAATTTCGACTAAAAACTCTTATTTTGTAACACGAACCTCTTTCACGTTACAATCAAAACAGAGGACTCGGACATGGACCGTGTGTTCAAGTTGCCGTCGACCACCTTCATCGGTGGCCAGGAAAAGTCCCTGGCCCTGCGGGAGATCCTATCGAGGCTAGAGAACACCTATTGCCGCCACATCGGCGTCGAGTTCATGTTCATCAACTCGCTGGAGCAGTGCAACTGGATCCGCCAGAAGATGGAAACACCAGGAGTCATGGAGATGCCCAGTGACGAGAAGCGTCTGATCTTGGCCCGACTGTCTCGTGCCACCATGTTCGAGGCGTTCTTAGCGCGCAAGTGGTCGTCTGAAAAGAGGTTTGGCCTGGAGGGCTGCGAAATTCTCATCCCTGCGATGAAGCAGATAATTGACAAGTCAACCGAGCTGGGGGTCGAGTCCATCGTCATGGGAATGCCTCATAGAGGACGTCTCAACGTTTTGGCCAACGTCTGTCGTAAACCATTGAGCCAGATATTCACTCAGTTCGCCGCTCTCGAGGCCGCAGATGATGTGAGATCCCTCTTCGGTTGTTGTCACTTTATTTTAATTACAGTCGCCTACAACGTTTTGTTTTAATCCGACAGGGATCTGGTGACGTTAAGTACCATCTTGGCACGTACATCGAGCGCTTGAACCGCATAACGAACAAGAACATACGTCTGGCGGTCGTGGCTAATCCATCGCACTTGGAAGCTGTCGATCCAGTCGTACAAGGCAAGACCCGTGCAGAGCAATTCTATCGTGGAGACGGGGAAGGCAAAAAAGTAAATAAACATTGAAAAAAAAATTAATCTTTTAAGTAAAATCTGACGATTTAACATTCGCAAAACTTTGTAGGTCATGTCTATGCTTTTGCACGGTGATGCCGCATTCTCTGGCCAAGGAGTCGTCTTCGAGACGATGCACTTGTCTGACCTGCCGGACTACACGACTCATGGCACCATCCATATCGTGGCCAACAACCAGATCGGTTTTACGACAGATCCCAGGCATTCCAGATCATCGCCGTACTGTACCGGTAAATTATCCATGCCTTCATTTATTTCAATTGTATAAATTGATTTGGCTTGACTCATATTGTTGATTTTTGTTAATTTTATCACTTCATTGCAGACGTTGCTCGAGTTGTGAACGCACCCATCTTCCACGTTAACGCAGACGACCCAGAAGCTGTGATGCACGTTTGTAAGGTTGCTGCCGAATGGAGATCCACTTTCCACAAAGACGTTGTTATCGATCTCGTGTCGTACAGGAGAAACGGTCATAACGAAATCGACGAGCCGATGTTTACGCAGCCTCTTATGTACCGCAAAATCAAGGAGATTCCACCTGCTCTGGATTTGTATTCCCAGAAACTTGTTGACGAAGGTGTCGTTACCCAAGATGAAGTGAAGGTATGCTTTTCAATGAGAAACCAAGTTTTTGAATGGAGAAGAATGTAATTTAATTCAAAAAATGTAATATTCAGGCCGTCAATGAAAAGTATGAGAAAATCTGCGAAGAGGCTTACAACCAAGCGAAAAAAGAAACTCTCATCAAGTACAAGGATTGGCTCGACTCTCCGTGGTCTGGCTTCTTCGAGGGCAAAGACCCGCTCAAGTCTTCACCTACCGGCATCAAGGAGGACACTCTTGTTCATATCGGCAAGAAATTCTCGTCTCCTCCTCCGAATGCCGCTGAGTTTGTTATACACAAAGGTATTGAGCGTATTCTGAAGTCTCGCATGGAAATGGTAGAGGCGCGACAGATTGACTGGGCTCTTGGAGAGGCTATGGCCTTCGGTTCGTTACTTAAAGAAGGCATTCACGTCAGGTTGTCGGGTCAGGACGTCGAGAGAGGAACATTCTCGCACAGACATCACGTTCTGCACCATCAAAACGTTGACAAAGCGACGTACAGGCCTCTGTGCTACCTCTACCCAGATCAAGCTCCTTACACGGTGTGTAACAGTTCTCTGTCCGAGTATGGCGTGCTTGGATTCGAATTGGGATATTCGATGACGAATCCAAACGCGTTGGTCATCTGGGAAGCGCAGTTCGGAGATTTCAACAACACGGCTCAGTGTATCATCGACCAGTTCATCAGCAGTGGTCAAGCCAAATGGGTGCGACAGTCTGGTCTAGTTATGTTGCAACCCCACGGTCTCGAGGGCATGGGTCCCGAGCACTCCAGCGCTCGTCTTGAGAGATTTTTACAAATGTCAGCAGACGATCCGGACTACTTCCCACCTGAGAGTGAAGAATTCGCCGTTCGTCAGCTTCATGACATCAACTGGATCGTTGCTAACTGCAGTACACCGGCCAACCTTTTCCACATACTCCGCCGACAGATCGCGTTACCCTTCCGCAAACCTCTCATTTTGATGTCCCCCAAATCACTTTTGCGTCATCCAGAGGCTCGCTCAAGTTTTGACTTGATGGTAGAAGGCACTGAATTCCTAAGGATCATCCCTGATGATGGTGCCGCGGCTAGCAATCCCAACAAAGTCAAGAGAGTTTTATTCTGCTCGGGAAAAGTTTACTATGACCTGAAGAAGGCGCGTGCAGAAAGGAAATTGGACGACAGTATTGCCATCACAAGGGTTGAACAGGTATGTCGAACAAGAGCAATTATCTGATGATTTTTATTTACACGTATTTTTTTTTTTGCAGATCTCTCCTTTCCCTTACGATCTTATTAAAAAGGAGGTAGCAAAATACCCCAATGCGGAGTTAATTTGGGCTCAGGAAGAACACAAAAATCAGGGAGCGTGGGCATACATTCAACCCAGATTTCAAACAGCTCTTAACGGAACGAAACTAATTTCGTAAGTACATAAACTTGACAAAAGTTTTTATTTATTCAGTATTATTTTATTATGCAAAATTTAAAAAAACGATGATTCCCTCCAAAGTTGTGTACACATATATGAAAAGTATAGTTTAGAGGGGTTATTTCAATACCTTAAAATTATACATTTGAAATCCCATCAAAACAACATTTAAGACTGTGACAAGTTTGGGGACGATATTGTAGTTGAAGTTCCATTTTACACAATACAAACGTGGGTATGCTTGCACTCGTTGCTGGAAATTTCTTGTTAAATTTTAAAGATTTAGACACTCGATGTTTTTTATTTTTTTTTTATTTTATATTTTTATTGTACTAACTGTATGGCCCTAATTTTTTTCTGATGAAATAAAATGTTTATCTTTTGGTTTGTGTGTAAGCTTAAAACATAGTGTCTTGTATTATGCATAGCACTTTTTCGTGTAAATAACGTTATTAACGCAGTATCTTGAGTAAAAAATTTGGGCCGGTTTACAGTCTGGCAAGTACGAGTGCAAGCGATAACGGTGAGGGGTGGTTGAGCTGGTTTTCTTCATCCAAACCAACACAAACGAGTACTGCATCTGAATCAGATTCAAAAGAACCACCGAAAACGAGAACAATTAGGTAAATTTATTATTTTAAGAATCGGCGAATTTTCCAACTTGTGCAGTAGCTGTAGCCTACAATCAAAAACGATTGCAAAAACCAACATTGAGGGAAAAAATTGTCTTGTGTATTTGCAGGTATGTTGGTCGTCCTACCGCGGCATCGCCAGCTACCGGCAGCAAAATGCAACATCTCAAAGAGTTGAAACAGTTGTTGGACGACTCTTTGAATGTTTAATTCAACATAGAATCATATTGAACAAAATTTATTTATTTTTCTCAACTTTATCGGCGCGTTATGAATATTGAAAAAAAAAATTCCTGTCATCCTTCCTTCTTGTTGAAATAATTTTCAAAGCGTCTTGTAATTAGAATGAAAAGCTTACGTGAAACTCTAATATCTTAACGATATTGTTGACGCAACGTTAACCAGATCCTTGGCAAGTTTTATAACTTTTAGTTTTGTAACTATGTAAGTATAGTTAGTTGATTGGTTGTATTTCTCTATATATGTCTGTGTTTAAACGCGTTCGGATTTCGCGTTGGTTTCATTAGAAAAGTGCATATAAATTATTGTATTTTTTTCTGTTCATGTATCTAAAAAAGCAATTTCGTGACGTGTAATAAACCACTTACTAAAGTATTATTTTAAACTTAAAAAAAAAAAAACTAAGTCCGTAAGATGATTGCGCTTGATCGCGCACACGATTCCGGTAAGTAGACATTCTCCACACGACGTTGAACGCGATGTTGAAGAGATAGTTTTCTATACATAGAAAAAATAAGAGGACCGTCGATCGTTTAGGTTTTTTATAGTTACTGTGTTTTGCAAAAAATCAAGCGATCGACCAAATCGACGTGTGCTATATATATGTATAAGGCAGCATTGTGCCTAAAAATCGTGGCTCACTTGTATAATAATGTGACAGATGAGAAGGTGATATATATTTGCAATGTACGATTTAATATTTATTTACTTTGAAAAACGTTACGTCACATTAGACACTGCACAGTCGGCAAAAACACAGTATTTGGCTCACGAGTTCCTTATACACTGATAAGGTATTTTCGTTAGCAAGTCTAATCGATTTATTTAAGTAAGGAAATTTTTCCAATAAAACAGATAAAAAATCCAAAATCACGAAAAAAATGTAAATTTAAGAAGAGATAAATAATATTACGTACGTTTAAAACAATGGCGCTACAACTAAGTCGTTTGTCATTTCTGGTGGAAACTAGATGTGATTTAACGAAGAAAGTCGCACTTATTTTGAAAGTTTGATTAAAACTTGGTGATACTTAATAGAGATTTTATTGTTCAATATGTATAACGTGGTGAAGATGACGACGACGGTGACGATTTAATGATTTTTATCCCAAGCATGCTAAGTGTCAAAAAAGAGATATGCATCAGTGGTAAAGTTTTAAGATAAATTATTGTTTCATTCAGTAAGAAATATGAAAAAATTTACATTGCACTTTATTGTAGAAAATTTCAGTATGCAATTAAATTAAATCTTCCACCAGACATACGTCTAGCACATATTACCTCCTGTGAAAAATCCTTACTTTTGATTATTGATCTCATTTATCACTACGACTTAAAAAACCATACAATTTCATTCGAGTTAATTTATTTATTTTCATAAATTTTTCTTACAACAGTTTATTTCAAATGTTCTTATAACGTATATACACAATATAAAGCACGCACGCGTATGTTCGTATGTATTACATATTATTTTTGTCAACTGAAGTGTTAATATGTATCACTCGTTGCCAAGTTTTTAAAAGCACTTTTCAAAAATTGTCTTTGCAAAAATATCGTTCGGTAAGTAACAAGTTTTGTTTCTACACAAGTAAGTACAGAAAGCTAGCACAAATTTCATTGAAGAAGAAAAAAAAAAAATGTTGGAAGAAACTAAATAAAAAAATATCTTTGACCTATAGGGGCTCGATTTTACGTGTAAAAATAAAATCTCTGCATTTCGTTTAGGCGATCGATTCTCATTTGTACAGCACGTATATTTTCACTCTTTCTTTCGTTTTCTTCATAAAATAGCGTTTAAAAAAGGTAGCACACGAGAGCTACGCTTGATTTCATTAAATTTGTGTTCTTCTCTTTCCTTGTTTGTTATTAAGTTGTGAATTTTTTTTTTTTAATTTTTATTCTTTTTTTGATATCTTAAAAATTAATGCCATTGGTGCGGTACACTGTATTCCTAGTATTCCGTTTCTCCAAGCACGCTGAACATGATTCTCTTAAAGCTGTTGCTCTGATGGATCGTTTCGCCATCACTGTCGGTTACGTTGATCTGCACGAACAAGCGGGAGCAAAGTAAAATGATTAGACAAATTTGTAAACGTAAAGGAGAAACGAAGTAAATTTTGTGAAAAACAGGATAACACTCACAGCTGGACTTCTAGGCCGGTATGGAGAAGGCTGCGAACAGTTAAACGCAAGAGTATGTTGTTCAATCGTAGTGGATCGACTTTTACGAATTGTTCTGCTCAAATTTTATCACAACCCACGTACGTGGATAAGCGAGGGAGCAATGTTGCAATTAATATAAGTAAGTACCTTCGTTGTGGTCTGCCTGGTCTTTTGCGGCGCGAAGACGCCCTGGCGCGTCGGCTGACTGATGTGCTGGACCGCGTGATCCTCGTAGCCCTCCTCTATCAGAGCCTTGTAGGCCTCACTCTGGCTCGGATCGAACTTGCCTGGCTTCTTACTGCGTACATTGCATCGGTCGCACAACAATATTGTCATTATTATTTCGATAATCAGCCCCTTTTTTTTTTTTTTTTTTTTTTTTTTTTTTTTTTTTTTTTTTTTTTTTTTTTTTTTTTTTTTTTTTTTTTTTTTTTTTTTTTTTTTTTTTATTTTTTTTTTTCTACGTTTAAACGTAACATAGTTTCCATCACCAATAGCACAGGATAGAAAAATAGAGTAGTAGGTGCATGGTGCGAAGCAAGAAGGTACTTATGTAGTACCACTTATTAAAATTTAGTCAAGTCCAAAGGTATACATAATACAGATATATATAT
>JAPYYV010013306.1:0-11619 GCA_030522625.1 Copidosoma aretas
TTATGTCTTGATAAGGCTGTCTGTGAACAGCGAAACGTCGACGATTGTCATGTTATCAATAAAGATATGCACTCCACATCCGGCCTTTATTTACTATAATTAGAAGATACTTAAAAAAGTACTAAAAAACTCTAAACTTAAAGCCTGTGCAGAGCTGTGCATATAGGTCTGTTCTTGTAATATACATAGATGCAGTGTCAGCTTCGCCTTAAGTTAGCGCTGCACCTGTTCATCTTGCATAAATTCACGACTGCAGAGGGACACAATATCACTGCTGCGTGTACTGCTGGCAGAATGGGAGAGTATGCCTTGGCACTACGTACAAATCATACAGTGGGATCGTCACTGCCAGCACGAAGCTGCACTTTGGTGTTATTTGCTCTAGACGTGCTGAACACGCTCTCCCAGTCTACCAAGCAGTACACGCAGCCGTGATACTGTGTCCCTCTCAGACAGCAGGTGCATCACGCTGCGTCGCGACGGGCTGAAAACTTCTCTCAGTGTAGGGCGGTCTCACGGCCTCTTCACGTAGCGTGGCGCACAACTCGATCGACTTCTACTGTATTGCTATATATAGTTCTGCTACTGCTAAGTACAGCAGGTTGACAGGTCAACTGGGTGTACTGCACGTGGTGGTTGATGCCTGCCGACATTTGCAGGGCCGAGGCGAAGCCCGCGAGGCTTTGCTGGTCGGAGGTGGGCATCAACAACACGCGCAGAAAATGTTAATGATACACAAGTCACGCGAGATTAGGTCATATATATCACGATCGCGGCCCGCGGGCTCTTCTGCTATACGTTACGGCGGCTCAAGCGGCGTCAACGGCGCGGTGCTGGCCACAAAAATCTCGTAGCCAATCAGAGCTCACGCTAGCTATAACAAGCCATAAAAGTCGTACTTTCCGGACTAAAATCAAGCGAGGATACACGTACTTCCGACTGAGGGACGAAAAAAATTTATTTTTTACTCACCATTACTATGATTCCTTAATATTACCGCACTATATGCTTACGTCAACTAAATATATTTAGCTAATTTTTTGTATTGCCTTCTTATTCTGTACGTTGGCTATTTAGCAGATCTAAACTATGCTAACGCGATCTGAATTTCTGTGTAAAATATGCACTTCGAAGGGCACAGATCCGCGAAAAAGGCCGAAAATAATGCCTATAAATTTTGTTATACTTCCTTATTCTTATTTTTGGCTGACTACCAAAGTCTGCGGTTATCCGCAATCTGCGTAAAAATGGCATGAGTGTAGCAAACTTAAGCTAAATGGTCGCATCGCAAGTTTGGTGAAGGTTGGCCAAGGTTTGGCAATGATGAAAGGCCACACATCGTGTTCTTGTATTTGATTAAAGTTGTAATCCACACCCTGTATCATGCTAAACCTTTATGCATTTCTATGTCTCATTTTTAAAAAAATGAGAATTCTAAATATTTAAAAATTGTATGCAGTTCTTAATACGGAAAATCAGCTATTAAGTTACGTTAAAAATTTTTAATAATTTTGAACGAGGGTCAAGATACTTTTAAGTAGTAATTTCATGTATAAAAAAGCTCTCCAGCATGTATATGGGAGCGTCCAAGCCAAGCGTGCCACTCAGCGCTGGTAGCGGCTTTTTTGCATAAATCACGTTCTGTTCAACTCGCTCACAAGCTTTTAGAAATAGCTATAAAAAAAATGATAACACATAAATCAATTGATTTTGACCTGCTCTTTCAGATGGTGCAGTCGCTTCTTGTTGAAAAAATTTTTTTAATGGTGAAAATCAAGTTTTAAGTACAGGCCAATTTTTTTCTCTAAGTAGGTATTTTTTTTTTTTTTTTCTTTTACACCAATCAAAAGAGCAAGTCTTAAACTACAATCCCTCAAATTTTAAAGTGAGGATAGCAAAAAATAAGCGAGTGGTAAACAAATAAAGACGGCAGGTCGTGATAAATTGATATACATAGGTATAGAAAAGGATGGGGATGCCGTAGAGATCCGTGCTCATAACCAAAAAAGTATACCTATAGATATGAAATTGACCACAGATTGCTATCATTATTTGTTTACCACTCGCATATCTTTTGCCATTCCAACTTGAAAATTTGAGGGATTGTAGTTTAAGACTTGCTATTTAGATTTGTGTAAAAAAAAAATAAAAAAAAATACATACTTTGAGAAAAATTGGCCTGTACTTGAAACATGATTTTCACTATTAAAAAAAATTTTTCAACAAAAAGTAACTGTACCATCCGAAAGAGCAGGTCAAAATCTATTTATTTATGTGTTTACATTTTTTTTCTAACTATTTCCCAAAGCTTGTAAACGAGTTGAACAGAACGTGATTAATGCAAAAAAGCCGCTGCCAGCGCCGAGTGGCCCGCTTGGCTTGGACGCTCCCATATATAGCACTAACCATTGCATATTTATAAAGCTGTTATTTAAAACTCAATATTAAAGGGGATTCTTGTATAGGAAAGGGGATGCTTTATAAGGGAGGAAAAAATTATTTTATAAAATTTTCTGTATCGCATGTGCGTATAATTTCAGTTTTTAGAAACATTCTTGTAATAAATGGCTTTCTAATCAGTTGTTTATCTGATTTCAAATTTTGAAAGATTGTTTTATCCCCCAAACGATTTTACATACGATTACCATAGGAAATTTCAAAAATATTTATTGTCCAAGAATTTGGTTGGTATTGTTCAAAGCAAGGTTTATAGGTAACGGAAACTCTCACATATTTTCGTATGAGCAATACTATCCAACTTTTTAAAAAATGAATGTTTTCTGAAATCATTCATGTTAATCCTACGTAAAATTGTTTGAAGAATAAAACAAACTTTAAAAATTTAAAATCGGATAAAAAACCGATGAGAATGTCGATTTTTACGAGAATGTTTCTAAAAACTAAATTTCTAGTTACAAACATGCGATATACAAAGCTTTCTGAAATAATTTTTATCTTACTTATTACCCCCGATTTGACACAGCAACCACCTTTATTAAATTTTTTTTTGTTTCTACCCGCACACCAACTTTTTAGTTGATTTTTACGCGCACCCTCCACCATCTTGGTGTGAAGAGGGTTAATCCTCACACCAACTCTATGACCACTTTTGACCCTAATCCCTGTCGTAAACTATAGCGCATAACCCGATGTCACATTTTCCTCAACTAATATTACTCTCTCTTTCCACTCCCGGATCCTACATTTCCCCAAGTAGTCCCACATCTATCTAGAACACCCACGAGGCCAGCCCCCGAGTCGCCCTGTGGTGTAGAACCTTTTTTACCTCGCTACCCCGCACTTGCTCAACTAGTCCTGCACCTACCCAGTGAGCTTATGGATCCCACCTCCGGGCTGCCCTGTGATGCAAAACTAGCCGCAAGGGTTTGGGGACAAATTCAAGCCGGAAATCAGACCTGACCAGGATTCGAACTCACATATATATGCTGGAGAGCCTCCTTGATTACAGATGTACACATTACAACAAACACAGACTAGACCGTCCGAATTATTATTTTTTTAAATTTTGATGATTTTAGGCTTAAAATTCTTGATTTTTTGTTCCTCATGGCGGCTCGGAATTTTTTTTTAGTTTTATACCTTATACAGTTCTTGCAACAATTTTTATGATGAAAAAACAGGTTTCTAACTTTTTTGAGGGAGAAAAAATTTCATTTAAATTTCTAAATAGTAACATCTGATAGAGCTTTTAAATAGCTATATTACCCATTTTTTATCATCTTGATAAGTTATTTTGCTTAGTTTTCGTTAAAGAGATACTGAGATTTTTGTGAAAAATCACTTATATTTCTGTGAAAAATTGACGAGTTGCGCTGACAAAAAGATTTACATAAATTTTTCATTAATTCTCTCAGCTATTCATAAAAAAATTGAGTTTTATACGTTATTAAAGATTTCAGAACGATTTTCATACTTGAAAAATGTTGTTTTTTTACTTTTTTAAAGGTGAAAGAACCTTACTTGAATCTCTTAATCGTGACATCCGATGAAGCCTAAATTTTTTTCCATTTTAAATCATCCATAAAGGTTTTTTTTTCAATACTTAGATTTTTGTGGAAAATCAGTCCCATCTATGCTGAAAACTTAAAGAACTGTTGATGGGTTATTCGGTCCATCTGTGTGTGTGTGTATGTGTGTGTGTTGGAGGGGTTGTATGTGCTATGTGATCAGTAATATTTTATAAATATTTCGACCAATTTCAATGACCCAGGGCTAAAATTTTTGATTTTATGCCTTTATAGCGGCTCAAAAAAACAATTCAAGTTTTGTACATAACTAAGGTACATGGGTCACGAGCGGTACGCCATCTGTTGGAAAAAATGATCATTTAGAAAATAATTAAACCAACAGTTTGTTTGAAATACTTCTAAATTTTTTTAATAGGCCTATACCTGATTATTATTACTTAATTATCATTATATTTTATTAGTAACTTTCAAAAGAAGTATTTTTATTTTAGTTTTCCGTTATACAGTGTCATTTTATGACTTTATTTTCTCTTTGTATGTTAAAATCTCAACAACTAGACACAAGATTATTTTACAATGGAAATGTAATATTCTTGAAATATTAACCTGTAACGTATTAGTTTTTTTAATAAAGCTGTAAACTTTTCATGTAAGTGAAAACCAGTCATATACATGACGTACATCCCCATAAGATCCTTCTTATCATAAAATATTATATTTTTATCGAAATCGGTCAACTTTTTTCCCATGATCTATCTTTCTTAAGGTTTTTATACCAATTTTTGAGGTCCAAAAATTGGTTTTATGCTACTTTCGTCGTAAAGAAAAAAAAAATTTAATTTTTAAAATAAATATACTTTGCGGAGTATGAAAACAGCTTTGTTTCTTATTGTTTATTATCTTTTAAACTTATGTATGTTTTTTTATTAAAGAAAAACTACAGTTTTTTTGAAAAATGAGTAATATATTAGTTACCCTTCGAGTTATTTCGATGATTCAAGGTAGATAATTTTGTTTTTATATCCTTATATTAGTTCCGTAAATAGATTCAAGTTTAATGTCTTTGTAAGCTTGTTATAACGATTCTCCACATGAAAAAAGCCGTTTTATGCTACTATTAGGGCAAAAATTTGAATTTTATTTCCTCAGTAGTTGTACCTCATAGAGCATAGAAATGTTTCATTTATTAATAAAAATTTTTTTTTACGTTATGTCGTGTTTTTCATTCAAGGAAATCCCCAATTTTTTTCTTGAAGAAGTCATATCTTAGAAATCCTCCGATTGACTTCAATGATCTTACACAAATATTTGATGTTTCATACCTCATCAAGGTTGTTGTAACAACTTTGGATGCTAAAATAACGGTTTTTGCGGTTTTGGAGTGAAAAAATTTAAGTTGTATTTCGCAAATAGTTATATTGTGTAGATTATATAATTAAAAAGCTTATAATTAGTGGCGCCCGACACACGAAAATTCGACACATCAATAAAAGAAAAGAATCACAAAACGGACAGTGAGAAAGGTAAGATGCCCGACACAGAATCAACTAGTCTGGAAGAGCTGTTATTAAAGCTCATCCAAAGGACCCAGGTGTCGCTCCCAGAGTTGCCTACCTATGGGGCTAGCAGCCATTAAGACCCGAAGGTATTTCTTACACAGTGCGAGGCTTATTTTAAAGCTCACAACACCCTCGACAACCAGCAAACTCTTACAGCAGTTAAAGACCTCCGAGGAAAGGCAAAAAAATGGTGGCCGCCTCACAAGTATCTTTCGTTTTCCTTTGAGCAGTTTGTTAATTTGCTCGAAGCACGATTTAACAGCCCATCCATTCAAGGGAAGCTGCACTCGGAGCTATACTCCAAGCAGCATACCGAGAAAGAGCCAGATGCGGCTTTCTTACAGGAGAAATATCTCTTATTCAAGAGAATCAGCCTTACTACTAAGGAGGAGGTAATGGTTACTACTGTCTTGGAGCTTGTTCGACCAGCATTACGTCATCCGCTACGATATCATACGTACGCCAGCTACGCCGACCTACTCACCATGGCGATTTAAGTAGAGAAGGACGAGGAGGATCTACTAAAAGTTCGAAGCAAAAGGCCCATTACAGACGTTAGACCAACTCCAGTTACTACAAACTCAGGGGCTACATCTCTGGCACGGCTACCGAAGTGCTACTTCTGTCCAGAGTACCACCTTCATCGTGATTGTCTGATCCGCATTTCTCGACTTTTAAATCCGACGGGAAACGAAACAGGAGCGTCAAGAGGACCGGCAGCCCACGCTCCGGAAGAACGCCGGCAATAAACACCACCAGCACCTCCCGCTTGCCACTCCAGAGAATCACAGTTTGTCTTGGTCGTCGAGAAGTAGCTGCTCTTGTGGATCAAGCTGCAACAGACAACTGCATCCACCCTTCGCTACTCACTGACTAAGATAATATACAAGCCTACACACAACAGTGTGACATGGCTTGCAACGGAGCAACTCTGCAGACCATCAGAAGCGTTCGCCTTACGCTGGAAATCCAGGGATAGTCGTTCCAGTTCGACTTACTGGTTGCACCAAACATACGGCACTCGATGGTGATAGGCTTGACGGCCTTACACACCGAAAAATCTATCCTGGATCTGACTCAAGGGGTACTCTATTTTGGACGAGACCAACGACTCTCAGAAAACCTGCACCCAAGCCTCTTTAAGCTTCTACAAAAACATGCCGAGGTTTTCGGACCCTTAACTGGAAAATTACGGCACACTCGTACGATACAACACGAGATCTGAGTTAGGCCCCACAAAAATTCCCGCCTGGCCACGTATCCTTGCTCAGAAAAACGTCGGGAGATCATCGAGGTGCAGGTTCAGGAGATGTTAGCAGGAGGTATCATTGAACCCTCATTCTCACTCTTTAGCTCTCCCATCGTCCTGCCACCAAAGAAAGATGGCACGATGCGATTCTGCGTAGACTACGGGTGGCTGAATTCCATCACCGAGGATACATCGCAGTGCGTTCCTCATATACAACACGCGGTCAAGGACGTCGGAGCTGCCGTATGCTTTTCCAAGCTCGATCTCAAGAGCGGATAGTGGCAGATCGCTATTGCACCTGACTCCATTCCATACACTGCGTTCACTACTCACTCAGGCGGCTGTTACCAGTTTCGGGTCATGCCATTTGGACTGAATGGAGCACCAGGTACATTCCAGCGCTTGATGAGCCAGGAGGTTCTTACTGAGTATCTCGGAGGCTTCTGTCTGGTCTATTTGGATGATATCATCGTATACTCCAAAACGTCGGAAGAGCACCTAAGACACTTGGCCCTGGTTTTGGAAAGGCTTTAAATTCATGGTCTCACAGCAGCCATCAACAATTGTGTCTTCGGGGTATCTGAGCTCACCTACCTCGGACATCAGATTACCGCCGAAGGAGATCGCACTCTCCCAGAGCATGTAGAAAAATTATGCAGCGAACTACCCCCGAAAACTCGCAAGCAGCTACAATCCTTTCTCGGCACGAGCGGTTGGCTTCGCAAGTATGTGCCTCACTACTCAGAACTCACTGCTTCTCTTACGGATCTTATTAGCAAGAGACGACCATTCAAGTGGGCACCAGAGGCCCAAAAAGCAATGAATCGGCTCAAAATTGAGTTTTCCAAACCCCTGCAGCTCGCTCAACCACACCCAGACTGGCCCTACCTTCTCCAAACGGACGCCAGCGCTCGGGGAATGAGAGCCGTTCTATACCAGGTAGGGCGTGATGGACAACGTAGCATCATCAGTTATGCTGGTGCCAAATTCAACGCCACCAAAGCCAAATATCATAGCAATGAGCAATAGTGCTTGGCAATGGTCTGGGCTATCAAGAAATATCGATCTTTCCTGGAGGATCGACCGTTTACGCTACGCACGGATAACAAAGGACTTACCTGGTTACGCACAGCCAAGGAGTCTCGGGATAAACTAAAATGATGGGCTGTTCTGCTTCAGGAATACAATCCCACTATCGAGCATTGCCAAGGTTGCGATAACCAGTTGGTGGATTTCCTCTCACGAAACCCGGTAAAGGAAATACTTAATAACCTAGATGACGTTGAGTGAATCTTACCGCCAGTAGCCGATCAGCAAATGCAGCCTACACCGGTCTTCTGTAGCGCCAATGTTCCGCCGCTACTTGATGAAATTCAAGATGCCCAACTCCAGGACCCAGTTTGTCTCGAACTCTATCAGAAAATTCTCCAGGTAGCAGAGTCGCCTACCCTCTCTCCTCAAGACACCCAGTTTCTGGCCTGCAATGACATCGTCGACGAGTTAATCTGGCAACGCACAACCAACGATTCTCCATGGAAGGTCTATCCTCAGATCACGGTATCTCGAGTTCTTTACGAGTTTCACGACTCTTACCACGCAGGTCACCCAGGAATGGAGGAAACGATGCGTATCATTAAGAAACATCATTAATGGCCTGGAATGAATCTGGAAATCAAGCGCTTCATCAGGGACTGTAGGTTATGTGCCTACTACAAAAGAGCCATCACCCCGCAGGGAACCATGAGACTACACCAACTCAGACAACCGTGGGAGATCATAGCTGCTGATCTGATGGGGCCATACCCGAAAAGCTCCAGAAGAAGGCGCTTTATACTTGTTGTTACAGATCTCTTCAGCCGGTGGGTTGAAGCTTTCCCCATAGGTTCGTCGGAAGCATCTCGTCTAACCAAGATCATCGAGGACGAAGTCTTCGTGCGGTGGGGTTATCCTCGCGCTATCCTCAGCGATAATGGCCGCCAATTCATCAGTCAGCATTGGCAGGATACCTGCCACCGGTGAAAAGTTCAGCATTGGACTAGACCAATCTATTATCCTCGAGCAAATTCAACGGAACGACAAAACCAGGAGAAAAAGAAAGGTCTTTGTCTGCATTTGCATGGACAGCCACACACTCAGTGGGACCGTTATCTGCCTAAAGTGCTCTACCAGCTGCGTAACCATCACAACACTGCCACTGGGATTTCTCCAGCCCAAATGCTGTTGGGACACGATGCTGCAAGGCCAGGAGAATGGATAACTGAGCAGCTTGTCCAGCAACTACCTTCTAGGGAGCATACTGAGGTCACGCATCGTCAGGCTTAGTATCAATAGTATCACTATCCCGTTGGTAAACCAGGTCCTGACTATTCACCGGGCACCCTGGTCTACACACGCAGCCACCCACATTCAAAAACTCCAGAGCAGCTCTGCGCCGGCTTCGCTCAAAAGTGGGAGGGTCCATTCCCAGTACTGGATCGCGTGTCAGGAGACGTCTACCTGGTCTCTACAGGCCGAACCACGACGAAACTCCACGTTTTGCAGCTCAAACATGCCCACGCAGAAGAAGCTGAGCGCCCATCACGCTTGGACACACGTTCCAACTCAGCAGCGTTACATCAACCAACCTCGCCCGCCAACGATCCTTCTCAGGACCCACGCATCGCCCAGCTACCTGGACCCAATCGGACGATCGGGTCAGATACCGAACAGTTGGCCGATTCAACACACCCCGCAGATAAGTCAGCTAGACCATCCAAAGCCAGCTCGGGTAAGTTGCCACGGGTTTCAGAAAGTCCCGAATCTCCCTTAGAATGCTGTATACAAAAATCTTAAAATTTTTGGTACATATGTTATTAAAGAAAAAAATTTTGATAAAGCAATGAAACGATGGAAATATCGATCATTAAAAATATCAAAAACATCCTTATAAATGACAAAAACTGCAGCAGTGCAAAAAATTTAAAAAAAAGTTAAGGGTGGATACTATCGCCGCATAATATTGATTTTTAATTTATTTAGAATATTTAAAATAGATTCATATTTAAATTCCTAGACCACGCACGGGCTTTATCGAAAGAATCGATAAGAGTCATAAAATAACAATGTCATTGCTTTGGAGGACATTCAGCCATCACTATATAACTACCATAGCTGATTTAAGAAAATTAATAACACATACATTTAACAACATTAAACACTTCAATCATAATTGAGGGATCTGATCGAGAAACCGGCTCGGCACTCGGAGCCCCTGTAAAGTATTATAAAAAAACCAATATTTTAAGAGTTACAAGAATCTAAAACGCATTATTTTCGTCTTAACTTGTACGTTAAATGGATGGTTTCTAAGATAAAAAATTTTTTTCGACTGCAGCCGAAGCCGCTCCTTTACAGCTCCATGGCACTTTTTATTTTTCCCGCAACAGTTGTGTAATGAATAGACGTGACCATTAGTCATAAGAGTTATGAAACAGATAACGGCAGACCCGTAGGCTCTAGCTCAACACGAAAAAACGTATAATAAAACTCAAGTACCTCGAACCAAATAAACACATAGACTCGCACGCTTATAACGTTTATGGATGGATCATTTATTTACTAATTATTGGTACAAACAGAATATTTTATTCGATTTCAGAATAAAGTACATGTGACAATAACAACTTTTTACAGGAATGGGTCAGAGCGACCGCCTCGTGCAGATGATGCAAAAAAAAGGCGTTTGCAAACTATAATTATGCTTAAATGTAGCAAACTGTATCTGAACAGTGATAAGCTAAGATCTCCTAATGGGATACTAAATCTTTTTAATCCAAAATATCATGAGCAAGATAATTCTGTGTATTAAACTTACTGTCCAGGTGCATTATACTTTCTGTTATGATGTTAATAGACAAGGTGGGCTTGATAACACATGCTTTTGACAGCGTAGAAAAAAAAAAGATTTTGTTACCACTCAGCTCTATATTTGTGAGAAAGAAAAAATTTGTTATAATACAATTTTCTACTACTACGTTAAAAATGACTAAGTTAACTGTTCTAAGCCGGAAAATAGAAAATGTTAACGTCAGTTATAACGCTGATGAAACACATACTGAAAGACCTGCAAAATTCAGCTAAATACGGAATCAAAATAAAATAAAACGAAAGCACCTAAGATCAAACAAGAATTGGAATTTCTCGCTAAAACTGTATAATAACAAACAATTTATCTAGTTATTCAGAATGTAAGCAGAGTAGTCTATTGTGTTTTAGGATAACGTACATAGTATAATCATACCTTATCACCAGAATCGGACAGATCAACCGACGTATGTAAATGGCGAAAAGAAAACCTGGCACATACAAACCAAGATTACGTCGTAATCCAGCAAACTATAACAAAAATGGAATTGGCTACGGAGACCCAATCACGAACCCAATAAGCTTCATATTTGCCAAAGAGAAAACATATGTTTTTATACAATGCTCCACTATTACGTCTAAAAATAACCGACTTCGTTCTACAAAAGGGTAATATAAAAAATGTGACAAACAGTGATACCGCTAATAAAAAACATAATAGTAAGAAAATGATGAACTCAACATCAATATTAAATCCGAATGAATTAAAACTAACTCTAATAAATGCAGATAACACAGGACCACAAAAAAAAAAAAAGTCAGGGTACCTATAAGCGAATATACATACTATATGTATTTCGAGGTGCTGAATCCGATTCCGGCGTCCAAATTGCTCCAGCACGTCAGAATTTTTTTCTAACCTCAAAAAACACCAAAAATAAACGTAAAAATCGCAAATTAAAAAAAAAAAAAAAAAAGA